>PVKU01004736.1:75995-139676 GCA_004027475.1 Anoura caudifer
AGTTCATCATCACCAAGCCCTTATTATATGAAATGTTAAAGGGACTTATCTAAAAAAAAGAAGATAAAAAATAGGACAGTAAAATGACAGCAAACACACAGATATTAACAACCACACCTAAAACAAAAGCAAACTAAGCAAACAGCTAGACCAGGAGCAGGAACACAGAAATGGAGATCACATGGAGGGTTAGCAACAGGGGAGTGGGAGGAGGAGAGAGGGGTAAAGGTACAGAGAATAAGTAGCATAGATGGTGGGTAGAAAATAGACAGGGGGAGGGCAAGAATAGTGTGGGAAATGTAGAAGCTAAAGAACTTATGACCCATGGGCATGAACTAAAGGGGGGAATGTGGGTGGGAGGGGGTGTGCAGGGTGGAGGGGAATGATGGGGGAGAAATGGGATGACTGTAATAGCATAATCAATAAAATATAATTTTAATAAAATAACTATAGCTATAATAATTTGTTAATGAACACAATATAAAGAGGTAAATTATGACATCAAAACATAAAAGGGGAGAAGAGTAAAAGAATAGGTTTTTGCATGTGTTTAAAGTTGTTATCAGCATAAAATAGACGGTTACAGCATTAAACAAATGTTTGTGTATGCATCGTGACAACCACAAGGCAAACCTACAGTAAGTACACAAAAGATAAAGAGAAGGGAATCAAAGAATACCACTATGAAAAATCATACATTCACAAAGGAAGGCAGAAAGATAGAAAGAAAGGAATAAATAAGGGAACTACAAAACATCCAGAAAGCAATAAATAATATGGCCATAGTAAGTCGTTACCTATCAATCTTTAATTTAAATGCAAATGGATTAAGTTCTCCAATCAAAAGGCATGGTGTAGCTGAATGGATTAAGAAAAAAAGGAAAACAAGACCCAGCTATATGCTGCCTACAAGCCAAGTTACAAAAACAACCTAACTGCATCTATGGATGAATGGCTAAAGAAGACCTAGTGTATACAATGTGGGACAAAAGTAGGTTCACAGTTGTGAGTATGTGAAACACAGAGTTTATTCTTGTTTTAATATTTATTAATTATTGTATTATTTTCCACACAAACAACTGCAAACCTACTTTTGTCCCGACCCTGTATATACACAATGGAATATAATTCAGTCATAAAAAGGAGAAAATTCTGCCATTTGCAACATGGATGCTCCTTGAGGATATTATGCTACGTGAAATAAGTCAAATGGAGAAGGACAAATACTGTATGATCTCAATCACTGATATTTTCCTAGACCAGTAAGTAATCCAGTAGCTGAGTGAAGAAGTCTGCTTATTGACTGTGGAACTGACCATTCAATCAGTAAAAGTAAGTGCCCCTAGAACAGCGATTTTCACCAGTGTGCCCCAAGAATTTTTAAAACACGCAACAACTGACTATTTAGTCAGAGTCACTCACCTCTTTTCCCTTAGATTTTCAAATAAAAAAATGACAACAGCCAACACAACAATGGCTGTCTGATATGAACAAATCAAAATTATACCTATTTTTTGTCAAATCAACAAAAAATATTTTATTTTAGTAATCAGTTTATGTGTGCCATGAGATGAAACATTGAAAATTGCTTCCCTAAAAGAATATTGCATAAAACAAATGAGTCTTCTCTTGGTTCCTCCAGATCAGGCCTTTTCTTAATTCAAGCTTCGGTTTGTTTGTTTCTTGCTCCTTCAATTTAAAGCAAGGATTATGCAATAAGTGAGACTAAAATCAAATAATAATCAAAGTAGGCATTGTCATTATTGTATTATTAACAGTATTATTTTGTCACAACTCTGATACTATTTTAAGGCACAGATTCCAACAGTTTACTCCTCAGCATATGGTTAAATTATTAATTTAAGTAGAGAAGAAATATAAGGTGTGAAGGAGGTATCTTTAGATAACATTTTCTTCTTTTGGCCTGGTGTGGACATTTACTAACTCTATTTGGAACCAGAGTGTAGAGGGGTGTTTCCTGAGCTGTTTAATCTATTTAATGGTTGTATTGGCTTGTCCATTTTTTAACAACTTATATTAAGGTATAATTCACACAACATTCACCCATTGTAAATGGACAACTTAATGATTTCTGATAAATTTACAGAGATATGCAACCATTACCTAAATCCAGTTTCAGAAAAACTGATCCCTCTAAAAATATCCCATGTCCATTTGCAGCTGCACCTTCTTCCCACCCCAAACTCAGGCAGCCACTCCTGTGTCTTCAGGTTCGCCTTGCTGAACATGGCATGTGTAGACTGTTCATGGAATCCTACAGTGTATGTTCTTTTCCATGTGGCTTCCTTCACTTAATGTTTTGAGGCTCATCCATGTTGCAACATGCATCACTAGCATATCCTTTTTTATTGCTGAGTAGCATTTTATTATATGCATATACCATCTTTTGCTTATCCATTCAATCAATGACCATTTACATTATTTCCACTTTTGTTTATTATGAATAATGCTGCTATAAATACTCACAAACTAATCTTTGTATAAGTATATGCTTCTGTTTCTTTGAGGGAGATTGCTAGTAGTAGAATTACTGGATCATAAGTAAATTTATTTTAAGTTTTTTGAAAAACTACCAAACTATTTTCCAAAGAAGTTGCATAATTCCACATTCCCACCAACAAAGTATGAGGATTTCAGTTCCTCTACATCCTCACCAATACTTTCTATTGTCTTTTTTATTACAACAATTCTTATAGATGTGAAATGCTATTTCACTGTGATTTTAACTTAGCTGTGATTTGATAAACAAGGATGTTGAGTATTGTTTCCTGTGCTTATTGTCAACTCTTACATCATCCTTTGTTCATTGGTTTTTAACATAAAGTTACAATATTCTTAATATAGAATTATTGAATTTGAGAAGTATGAAAACACTTCAAAATTATATGATCTAACCCTTTTAGATATGGAATAAGTGAAGACTGGAGGGAGAGGCAGAGTGCTTTGTTCAAGGCACAAAAACAAACTTACGGCAAACTAGGGTTCTAATTTCCTAATTCTGAATTTAGTTGAAATTGAATCATACTGTATTTTCCCATACTTCACTCTCCAAGCAGTAGTGAAGTCATCCTGTAATGAAGTTATTGGTGAAAAGAGACTAATAAATGGAGAATAAATATCATGGACTCCTTGGGAACAAGCCAGGTCTTACCCGACCACAGTCTCTTATCCATTGTCAGTGCACGAAGAACTCTGTGGAACGAGGTAAAATAGAAAAGCATTAATGAACCTTCAGCCCAGTCAGAATTATATCAAAATCAAATGCATATTTCTTAAATATATTGAGCATGACTGGATTTCAGAGTTATTTCATATTTATTATAATTTTATGACCTGAAAATGGTTTTTAAATACTGTGAACACAAGAGTTATTGAGCCATTGACCCAAAGTGGCATATAGTTTGAGCATCTGCTTCTAAATGATCTGGAATGTTTTAAAAGTACAGATGCCAAGGCCTCCCTCCAAACTTACTGAATCAGAAGCTCTGAAGCTAAGACCTGAAAATCTGCTTTTCAAAAGCCATCCAGAAATTCTTAGGCACCAAAAAAAAAAAAAAAAAAGGAAAGGAAAAGAAAAATGAGAACCACTAACATAACAAATGCTGTGCAACACATTTTGAAACTGTTCACTTGAAGGCGTTCAACAGAACATTAGGACTGGGAGCTTAAAAGATTTGATTCTGGTGTTGGAAAGTTGCTAAGTGATGTGACAGAACCTCATAAGCTGCCAATGGTGTACATGACTTCCAAGGGAGGCTTTAAAAAGTTGTGGTCACTAGTCGGTAATTAATTTTGCAAAAACATTAAGGGACAAGCCCTGATTGGTGTGACTCAGTGGGTTGGGCATTATCCTGCAAAGCAAAGGTCATCGGTTTGGTTTCTGGTCAGGGTGTCTGTCTGGGTTGCGGGCTAGGTCCCCAACAGGGGGCGTGTTTGAGGCAATCGATCAATGTCTCTCTCGTCCATGGATGCTTCTGTCCTTCTCTTTTTCCCTTCTTTCTCCTCTCTCTAAAAATAAATAAATAAAATCTTTTTAAAATATTGAGGGACAAAACACTCCTTAATTGTGACAGCAATTACTGTAAAATGCTTTGAAGGGCTCTCTGCCCCACCTCACAGTGCGGCCAATGTGTGTGTCTGGAACATGAGAACTTGCAGGAAACAACATTTTTGATATGTCTACATTTGGTTCTATTTGATTTAAGAACTTTGTACCCAAGCATATCTAAGCAGTCAGCAGCGAAATTTATAACACCAGCACATAATTAGGCAGAAAACAAAAATGTAAACAACTAAGGATGAACCAAAGCAAAATTTAGAGAAGGTAGATAAATAAGACTAGTTGAATTCCTATTTTTCAGCTTGCCACTCTTCATCCCACCTCCTCATCAATTTTGTTAATGGGGCATTTCGGTGAATGTAAAGTGATCATTTGTATTCAAGCTTGCTCAAACTAAAACTAAGTGCCTTGTGACAGGAATGCTCTTCCCCCACTCTTTCTCCCAGCTGCTACCTTGACTGAAAATAAGTCTGTCTTTCTTCTGATGCCAACCACTTTTTCTCATATTTCCTTTTCTTCAAGCACATAGCAGAGTCTATTTTCCAAAGATAAACACAAAAGTATTTCCCATCCTACCTGCTCCTCCACAATATGACTTTGCCACTCACCTCTCAAGAAGTGAAGTCTATTTCTCAACCTTCTCTTGAACTTAGATGGATGCTGAGATTGGTTCAACCAACAGAATACATCAAAAAATGACATTGTACTGTTGCCGGGATTGCCATGAACTATTCTGACAACTCTTACTTTACAATGTTGGGAAGCCATACACTGTAAAAAGTATGACTAGCATTTTGTGGGAAACTCCAGCCACCTGGAGAGGCCCTGGAAGACAAGAAATCATGTGGCACGAGAATGAGACTGAGACACCGATGTGTCAGGGCAGATGCCATCATGGAAGCAGACCCTCCACGCCTGACCATGCCTGCTGATGACACGTGGGTCAGGGATGCCAGACAGACCTATCCCACATTCCTGACCCACAAAATCAAGAACAAATCAAGACAGTTGCTCCAAGGCACTGAGTTTTGGGGTGACTACAGAGTAAAGGATAGCAGAATATGCTTATTTGGCATACAGATTATTTTGAACTGATTATTTTTGAGAAACAGCAGACACCAAAAATTTTTGTAAGGGAAATTAGATTATTACAAAGAAAATATCCATCTGTTTCCCGCTCTGCACCAGAAAGAGAAGATAACTCTAAATCACAAGAGAATTTTATCAATAGAGAAGGCACCCACTTAAAGCTTCATAAAACCCTCACTTGTTTACTGTGCTTTCTTC
The DNA here is from genome assembly GCA_004027475.1 of Anoura caudifer. Lineage (NCBI taxonomy): Eukaryota > Metazoa > Chordata > Mammalia > Chiroptera > Phyllostomidae > Anoura > Anoura caudifer. The sequence continues at coordinate 81,364 of PVKU01004736.1, forward strand.
GGTAACCCCTCATAACTGGCCTGTCCTCCCCATAACAAGTGGTTTTTCTTTTTGGTTTGATTTTTGTCTGTAGCTAAAGATGACATTTAAGTTGGTGGGTTGGCCACCTCAGGAATTTACTCAGTTTACTGTTTATCTCCCATGCATATGTGACATACACATGTTAATAAATGTCTGTTTTCCTTTTGTTGACCTGTCTTCTTTTACAGGATGTCTCAGCCAAGAACTCAGAAGGGATAGAAGGAAAATTATTTTTCTTGTCCTACAACAGTAATAGATTGCTGAAACAAAATGCTGAACACTACTTTAAATCTTTTTTGTTTTTCAAGTAGTTTTCTGACTTTCCCCCCACCCCTCCCCACCACCCCAGCCCTTCCCGCCTCCCTCCCCCATTTCCACCCTGCCTTCTTGTTGTCCATGTGTCCTTTATAATTGTTGCTCTCACCCCTTCACCCTTTCCCCCTTTATTCCCTCCCCTCTCCCTTCTGATCACTGTCAGCTTCTTCTCAATTTCAATGTCTTTGGCTATACTTTGCTTGCTTGTTCTTTTTGCTAATTAGGTTCCTGTTAAAGGTGAGATCATATGGTATTTGTCTTTCACTGCCTGCCTTATTTTGCTTAGCATAATGCTCTCCAGTTCCATGCATGCTCTTGCAAAGGGTAGGAGCTCCTTCTTTCCTTCTGCTGTATGGAATTCCATTGTGTAAATGTACCATAGTTTTTTGATCTATTCATTTACTGATGGGCACTTAGGTTGCTTCTAGCACTTGGCTATTGTAAATTGTGCTGCTATGAACATTGGGGTGCATAGGTTCTTTTGGATTGGTGTTTCAGGGTTCTGAGGATATAATCCTAGCAGTGGAATTGCTGGGTCAAAAGGCAGTTTCATTTTTAGTTTTCTGAGGAAATTCCATACTGTTTTCCATAGTGGTTGCACAAGTCTACAATCCCACCAACAGTGCACTAGGGTTCCCTTTTCTCCACACTCTGTCCAATATTTGTTGTTTGTTGCTTTGTTTATGATGGCCATTCTGACTGGTGTGAAGTGGTATCTCATTGTGGTTTTAATTTGCATCTCTCTGATGGCTAGAGATACTGAGCATCCTTTTATATGTCTCTGGACCCTCTATATGTCCTTGGAGAAGTGTCCATTCAAGTCTTTTGCCCATTTTTTAATTGGGTTGCTTGTCTTCTCAGAGTAGAGTGATGTGAGTTCTTTATATATTTTGGAGATTAAACCCTTGTCTGAGGTATCATTGGCAAATACGTTTTCCCATATGGTTGGTGCTCTTTTTATTTTAATACTGTTTTCTTTAGCCGTGCAGAAGCTTTTTATTTTAATGAGATCCCATTTGTTTATTCTTTCCTTCATGTCCCTTGCTTTAGGGGACATATCAGTGAAAATATTGCTGTGTGGAATATCTGAGATTTTCCTGCCTATGTTCTCTTCTAGGACTCTAATGGTGTCACGACTTACATTTAAATCTTTTATCCACCTTAAATGTATGTGTAAGTTGGTGTAAGTCATGTAAGTTGGTGTAAGTTGGTGATCGAGTTTCATTTTCTTGCATGTAGCTGTACAGATCTCCCAACACCATTTGTTGAAGAGAATATCTTTGCTCCATTTTATGCTGCTGTCCCCTTTGTTGAAAATTAATTGACTGTAGATACTTGGGTTTATTTCTGGGCTCTCTGTTCTGTTCCACTGGTCCATGTGCCTGTTTATAATGCCAGTACCAGCCTGTTCTGATTACAGTGGCCTTGTAATGGAGTTTGGTCCCAGGTATTGTGATCCCTCCTACTTTGCTCTTCTTTCTCAAAATTGCTGCAGCAATTCGGGGTCATTTATGGTTCCATATAAAATTTTGAAGTGTTTGTTGTATATCTGTGAAGTATGCCATTGGTACTTTAATAGGGATTGCACTGAATCTATAAATTGCTTTGGGTGGTATGGATATTTTGATGATGTTAATTCTTCTGATCCATGAACACTGTATATGTTTCCATTTGTTTGTGTCTTCCTTCATTTCTTTGTTCAGTGCTGGGTAGTTTTCTGAGTACAGGTCTTTTACTTCCCTGGTTAGGTTTATCCCTAGGTACTTTATTTTTCTTGTTGCTCTATCAAGTGGGATTTTTTTCCTGATTTCTGTTTCTGATATTTCATTGTTGGTGTACAAAAATGCCTTGATTTCTGGATATTGACTTTGTATCCCACTGTTTTGCCAAATTCATTTATTAGGTCAAACAGTTTTTTGGTGGAATCTATAGGATTTTCTGTGTACACTATCATGTCATCTGCAAACAGTGACAGTTTTGTTTCCTCTTTCGCAATTTGGTTGCTTTTTATTTCCTTTTCTTGTCTGATTGCTGTGGCTAGGACTTTCAATACTATGTTGAATAGAAGTGGTGAAAGTGGACAAATTTGTCTTGTTCCTGATCTTAGTGGAAAAGATTTTAGCTTTTGCCTGTTGAGTATGATGTTGGCTGTAGGTCTCTCATATATGGCCTTTATTATGTTGAGGAATGTTCCCTCTATTCCCACTTTGCTGAGTGTTTTTATCATAAATGTGTGCTACAAATTTTTTAACTTATGTATTTAATGTCTCTCCCCACCTCCACATATACCAGAATGTGAGTTCCAATGAAGCTATGGTATTTTCTGTCTTATTTATCACTGTGTGATCAGGGCCTGGAGTAAAATAGGTATTCAATAAATACTTGTTAAATTATTATTGAATCTATTTCCTCCCAGGCAGCTCAGAGAGCAACTAATAATATCCTCTGTTGATACTTTGCTTGTTCCAGTTCTTCCTTTATTTCTGTGAGAGATATCCATCTTTGTGAGGACACACATTTCATACAAAGTACAGAAAACAGATTTACAGTGGAGCATCACCACACTGATCAACTGCAATTTTCAAAAGCAGACCAAGAGAAGACTTTCCTCTGGGGCCACCAGGACTTAATTTTCAGTAAAGATCTTGAGCTCCCACCAGTCACATGTAAAGAAACCAATATTTCCTCTCTGGCCACTGCAATGGCTGATGTGGAGCAAATGGTGTATTAACTGGAGAGCAGGTCTGGATTTTAAGGATAAGGAAAGAACCATATCAGAAATGCCAGCAAGAGCTTGAGTTAATGTTTTGTTCTTCTTGTTGTTGTTTCCAAGGTCCTCAAAGCCCTTCACTATTGAGGATTTGATCACGTCAGCATAGTATGATTATCTCTGTTGGAAACCTGATACTGCATTCTGTTCATTTCTTCCTTTATTTGTAATAAAAACCTTGCCAAATCCAGTTGTTTTGTATCTTCTTGCATATTAAGTGTTAAAAGTCATCCTAAATATTTGCAAACCTACAACTAGAACCTTTTCTACAAAGCATTCTTATGCACCAAATAGATTATTTTATAAAACAATTTCTTTGCTTTTCTAAGGAGTTGGCAGTAATAAACACATAGTTTCTCCACTCCTTTTGTTTGTCTACGAAGTAACTAAGAACATTAAATGGCAAGCTTACTGTATCACTACTATTGTTTTGCCAATAAAGTAAAAGTCCGTGTCTTCCCAAATACCAGTTGTTCATTTTCCCCAGCACAGGGTGGCAAGCAATTACAGTCTTAAGAGATATGCTGCTCCATCTTCCACACAGATGTCATGAGTAGATGAAGGTACATGTCTTGTATAAAGCCATTAGCCCTAGGAAAAAAAGATTGATAATGGCCATGAGATTGTTAGCGAGCCTTTGTTTGCCCTTCCCTGTTTTATACAAGGTTTTCTTCCTGTTTCACCCTTTCCTGACAGAGCATTGTACACGTATTTGACATTTGGTGTTTTGTCAAGGATTTTTCATATTTTCCTTATATAAATGCTGTGTGTATGTTCTCATAATTCTCTGTAACATTTTCATCATTCTAATGGAAGTTTTACTCTTTAAATTGTGTAAGACACTCATAAATGGAAATTCACATTGTTACCATGTTAAAATACCCTACCCCAATATTTTGTAACTGTAATCATGAGTTGACTGAGCTCCATGTCTCAGCTTTAAAACACACCATTCTCAATACAGAGTGCAAACCATCGTACCTACTAAATGAGTCAAATTCCACCCTCAGCCAATATCAGCATGATATCAGCCTTCCCACTGCCCCTGCCATGAGCAACACCAGCAACTAAATTTTCCTCCTTGGTTCCAAGTTAGGGGTGCAAAGAGAGATTCCTGTGGTTGTGCTCCTGTAGAATGAAACTGTTAAAGAGTAAAATACCTGAGCTGCTTCAGATTGCGGAAAGATGCCTGGGTCATTCACAAGAAATTCTGACATGTACTTTGATCACAGTTTCGAAGATTACTCTTTTCCTTCCCTAAAGTCATATCATGACATCATTATTATTAAAATCATGATGAAATTACAGGAATAAAACAAGGCTCAGAGACCATTAGAATCTATCTTGGTTGGGTGCAGGACTATCCACTTTTTATGATACCTTTTGATTATCTTCATAAAGTCATGAGTTTTTAAAACCCTCTGGATATCTGATACCCAAGGTGAAAAGGACAGATAAATAATATCTCTTAGACATTTCTGTCCTTGCAAGTATTTATATCTACCAATAATTTGCTATATCTCAATTGCAATACTGGCATGGTTTATGAGCCATAGGTGCCAGTTTAGTTTGCACAAATCTATAAAAAATTAAAGATCATAGATTGAAAATTACTATTATCTATTCCCCCCTTAATGCACAAGTCCGGTTGAAACATTATGCATCTACCCATCAGATGCACAAAGAGACAGATGCCATCTAGTGTTACATAGGTTAAAGTACATCCCAATTGTACTCCTGAGTCAAAAGGTGCTGTGATGTATTTATTACATGCAAAGAATACTCCACACATTATGGTGCTAGTGTTTCCATTAATTAACTGGATTACATTGGTCAAGACCCCCATGTGTCTTGAATTGGTTGCTCTCCACTGCCTCTTATAAGTTACAGACTCTCTTTCAGTTCTAGTTGATACAAACAAAGCCACTTGTGGAAATCTAACCTTTGTACATTGAAATCTTGACAGTGCAGACTCAAACACCAGGAGACTAAACAACACTCTCTGGGTCTAACCTGTGATGTATGTTGACTCCACTCTGTAGAGCAGACTGCTTTCTCTATTATTCAATACAGACATAAACTTGAGACACAAGAACACATTAGATCATTCTAGGCAACAATTTATCATCAGACAGTAAGGAAGAAAAGAAGTAAAAACAGGGCAACCATCACTTGGTGATTTTTAAAAGACCTCAACAAGCCACTATTAAGAGCATACTAGCTGCTTAAACTTTTGTCTGATACTTGGGGAAAATGTTCTCCAGTCTTACGTACTACAGGGTTCTACAAAATTTCATTTTAACTAGACCACATGACAACTAAAATCTTTTCCAGAAGAAAATTTAATGGAAAAGAGAGCGAAATGTGATACCTGCTAAGTCTTGTTTCTCACCTCTTGATTCTTCAGATCATGTTCAGTTCTCCTCGGATAAACTTGGTCACCTAGAAGGCGGTCAGGACTGTGTCCAGTGCAAATCTGTCTACAGCTTAAAAGACTTACAATGGATCAGGCCGGCCTGGTGGGCAGATCTCCAAGCTGCATACACACTGACTGAACAGTATATGGGACACTGCCCATCAGAACTATAAACACAGATTTGTCCCATGTATACTAACTCTACAAAATGTGATTAATCCTTTGCTTTAACAATGTGGAAGGTCTATACACCCACAGAAGACACTTTGTGCTTTGTGTATCTTTTCTCCCTTTCAGTGCTTTCAGGACTGGAAATCATTCGTAATGACTTAAAACAACTCAAGACAAGCTCTTCAGCCTGACCATGAACCAAGCTTATCTTGATGTAGGTTGAGCTTCTCTGTCTGCCAGGGCCACCCCACATGCCAATTAAGGAAAGCTGCTTATTATGGGGCTTTTCGTCCCTATCTGTCATGTGTGGAGGCCAATCCCTTCAGGTAACTGAAGTAGGTTCTGTCATCTCTGAAGACTTAAGAGCTGCTAAGTAGTTACCTCTGCCCATCTCCTCTCTCTGAGTGTCTCTGGTGTCAATCATTAGCTTTGCTCCAAGATCATGCTTCAGATTCAATTCCTCCATGTCACTCCATCCTTAATCCCACCCAGGATCAATTATGTCTCTTCAAGGATGAGTGACATTTTCATCTCTTTGAAATGACTTAGGTTCCAAATGGACCTGATGGCAGAGGGGCCAAAGTTCCTGATAGGGTGCTTCCCTTCTTCCATTTCCTATGACTCTCCCTGAAGACTAGGGTCTGTGAGCATCAACAGACCTGTGAATTTTTTGTGAAAAGTCAGCCATAGACTGTACTCTATACAATATATGTCTTTGTGTCCTGAAAACCAATTATTAAATCACTTTTCAGGGTATTTTCTTCAAGCTAAATAGTCCAAACACTTTGTATTTGCTCTTCCCTGCCTTATATTTTCTTCTGTTTTCTTTTAGGTCTGCTTATACCCTGGCATTTTACAGTATGGATTCTTCACACACTTGGAGATGAATTAAAAATGAGATTAATTTGTCACTTCTGAATAGTTTCCTCTTGCATATCTTATACATGTTATACCAGTAGTGTCATTTTTACTTTGTTAACCATAGCAGAAATTTACTGACCCCAGAAAAGTTTATAGTGCATTATGACTTTTTGATTCTCTCTTGCTACACTTAGTCATCGTCGTTCATGTTTTTTGTTTCACTGTACATTGGAAATCACCACATTCACTCTCATGGCATTCTTACCAGTATGGACAGGGAGTGGTGGCCCCTGACCTGGTTCCTGGGATATTACCAAAGACAGAGAATATCAGAGAAAACTCCTTTTTGTATGATTATTTTTGTTTTGTGTGATTTTGTGCTTTCAATAATCAAAAGGATGATTTTATTAGGAAGGCTAAGGAAATAATACTGTGATTATTCTTAAGTGTAGAACACTTTGAAGGCCTTTCACATATATGACCCACTGCTGTGGGCTGAGCAAGACAATATATTATTATCCAATTCTTTTTACAAATGCGAAAACTGAGGCTTAAAGCAATTACTGATTTGCCTGTTGCCATGCTACCAGTAGGAACATATGTCACATTAAGCATCCAGATTCTCTGATTCCTTATCTAGAAATTTTTTACGGAGCTTCTGGAAGCCCATGCAGAGACCTGCTACAAAGGAAGGGGGAGGCAAGTGACCAGGCCTTCATGCCTCGGCCCCTGCTTTCATCAAGTTTGGTCTGCATGTATCTATTTTACCAATTGAGTTTCTGTTCAATCTTTAGGTGAAAAGATTTCTGCTTAGAACATGAAGTTAGTAGGGGCCATGGAGAACAAGTGGGTCTGAAGGAGAACCAATGAGCTAAGGCATGATGAGTGAATTAAGAATTACCAAATGTACGGACAGAGACCCGGGGCATTTGGTTCAGCAGAGCCTTGCTCAAGGGTAGGTGATCCTTCTCAGAGAATAAAAAAGGTGCAGCAGACATTGTTCTTACTCTTAAAGAATGTGAAATTTTCTGGGGAAAAAGGGGGGCAGCTACATATGAATTGCACAAAGACACATATGACACAATTACACTAACATATGCAACAAGAATGGTTCAGAAATCTCTGGTGCTGGCACGATGCTGCTGCAGCAGCCATGGCAAACCCCACCCCCCACCCCGGCTCACTCCACCATTGTCCTCCTCTACTGAGCCCTCCTCCTTGTCCAAGGCCCCAAGTTCCCATAAATCCCTATCTTCTCTTAGGGAAAAATAAAAGGAGGAAGCCACTCCTTTAAGGAAGCCAAACAAAGCCAAAAGGGAGTGTGTGCCACTCCTCATAGGAGATGAAACATTTTTTTTTAAAAAGATTCTGCCAAGAGAAAGGTCAAGGTTGAAGAAAGAGAAGTGAACTGTTAATGGTCTGCTATCACTCTTTGGTGATGGAGCCAGTTTAGAATAGGACATGTCCTCATGACACTTCACAACTGTCTACATGAAGGCACACAGGAATCCCCTGGCACACCTCCACCATGCCTGGGAGCCTAGGCAGATCTGTCCTGCAGCAAATGGAGCTGAAGTTTTAGAGCTATGTACATGCATGAGCCTCCTCCATGGCCCTGAGAGAGGTGCTAGCAATGTGTTTTTGTAAAATTTGCAAAAGTGGGATTTTTTATAGCCACAGTTGTTTAGGCTGTTGGACCTTTTCATTCTGACTTCACGTACTTCCCTTGTGTCAGGTGTCACTGGAGTGGCAGTAGGCATTAATGGGATCCAGCTACCAGGAAGCTGAGTGGAGATACATTTAATGTGAGTAAGTGGAATATATTTATGTGATTCACACCTAGCGATCCTATTGTAGGAATGGATCCCAGAAACTTGTATCACCCTGTGAGCCACACTGTGAGGGACCAGTCTAGAGGTCCTATTGAGATATGCTTGTCTCATATAGCACCCAGCACTGAAGTATGTGGAAAAGAGAGAAAAAAATGTTATGAATTGTAAGGAACCAAAGCTAGTCTGAAGAAAATGCTCCCAATCATTAAGTGGACAAAATTCAAAGTAGAGTATCCATGTATTATCCTCATCAAAATGACTTTTGTTGGGGAAGACTCAATAAGGCAGAGTGGATAATTATAGATGAACCATAATTTTCTGGGAATTATGGGAAATTGAGTTTGTCAGACGTCCCATGTTTGGCGGCCACCAGTCTGCGAACACCACTGCTCTTCAGTGCTGGATTGCCGTCATACTTCAGCATCCCAACTATCAACCTCTCACACGAGTTTTTATCACACAAGTTTTATTGTGATAGTTTTACCTATCACACAAGTTTCAGTGTTAAATAAAACACTGAATTATCTTCATATTCTCTGCATAGAAAACGATATTACACACTCATTTCACATAAAAAAGCAATCAGAAACTAATCAGCCAAAAATTTCCAAAAAATAAAGGTTATTGTAAAAATGTAACTGGCAGTTATAATTTAAAATACCATAATTTTTTGGATAAATTATACTTATCATATTTGTCAGTTTTTTAATTTATAATTTCTTACTATTTCTTTTCTCAATCCAAATAAATATTTTACCATTTTTGTTCTCATGTATTTTTTTAATCTTCTATTATTTTTCTTTTAAAGAATTCCAAAATTGTATAAGCCTTGGCATACGTATCCTATATTTTCTCATTCAGGGAGTGACAGTGAGATGAGTTATGCTGGGAAGATTTTGTACCTCACAGCTATTCAGTATAAACTTCTTAAACTCCATAAAGATTAAATATTATAATTCCCTTCTATGTCCAAACTTTCTATCTGCCTGTGAACTCTCCTTCAACATCACAATTAAAGCAAAACTGAAAGATTAGTCACAATTTATGCTCCTGTCTTCTTCTAGAAAATGATCAATTGTGGTTATAATTTGTATTTTTACCATTGCCCTTTTTTCAGCCCCATGAATGATTTAAAAAACACAGTCATGGCAAAAAAATTCAGAATCATTGCCAAATGAAAATGATTCATTCTTTACCAAAAAAGCTAATATAATACACTATTAACAATAAAATCTCTGTAAGAATAAAAGTCATGAATCTATTTCTCAAAAATGTATTTTGCAAGGCTATTCTTGCTTTTCATTTAAGGAAGTAGTATTCATATATTTTAAGTTTTTACATGCATATCATTTACTAAATTTACATCAAATATAATATAATGTATCTACAACATAGTATCTAAGTATGAAAGTCAGCATTTTAATATAATTGCCCATTTATATTAAAAGCCTCTTATAAAAATCTTTCCTTTTCTGAAATATCTCTTTTTTTCCCCAGTGAGAATAATAGTCATAATTACAGAGTAGTAACCCATGACAGATAATGTTCCAATTTTAGAAAATTAGCTCTTTCTTAGCCTTGCCATGAAACCCTTTGTATCTGACTTTGGTATCGGTGTCACACAGAATGAGGCTATTATTTGGCTTTTCAGGGTAAAGAGACACCTAGTAAAGAATTCACGAAGACAAAATTGCTATATTAACTAACACTGACAGAAATCAAAGAAAAATAAGATGACCAAACCAAAGAAAATGGTTTTAACTTCACAGTTTTTAAAAATTATGCTTTGAGCCATTCCTTTAAGAAAAATCAAGTTTTGTATCACATGTTGATTTTTATTCTGATTAATCTGGATGTATAGTGAGCCATTTCCAAATATTTTTTTATTTTGTGTAAGTCCAGTACTATATCCAGTCTCTTCATCACATGGTTTAAAATTTAGTCTCCAACTCCTCTTGCCACATTATCCAGAATGTTTGGATAGTCAGTAGCAACATAATGAAATGTTCACCGGCTGGCACGTCTGTGTCCAGGCCTGCGAGTGGACAACTTCTCAGTAGACCTTAATGTGTGCTTAAAGTGGGAAGCGGGGTGAGTGGGTTAGACAAGCTCTTTTTTGAGGACTTATTTTTTGAATAAATACTCATCACCATGGATAAATCCACATTCTCTTTAATTCTCACAATAACCTTGAATACAAGTTATTATTTTCTCCAATTTATAAATGAGGAAACTGAGTTTCAGAGAAGGGGAAGAAAACAGGTAGAAAATTCCCATTTCTTAAGGCTGCTAGAAACTTGGCTCATCGTTGCACTTACTCCTTTACAAATAAGCCTGCCAGATCTTTACACGACAGAATAGGAAACCTGGTCTCAGAAAGGTGATACCACATTGCTAATCAGAGGCCAACTGGGTTTTGAATCAAGGTTGCCTTGAATACAAGCCTTGTGTTCCTGTTCACTACTGATGTTTCATTTTTTTAATTGTAGTAATATCACTGAACATGAAATCTGCCTTCTTAAGAAATGTTTAAATGCACAATACAGTACTGTTAACTATAGGCACAACGTTGTACAACAAATCTCTAAAAGTTTTTTCACTTTGCATCACTAAAACTTATATGCATTGAACAGCAATTTCCCAATTCCCTCCCCCTGCCCCTGGCACCTACCATTCTGCTTTCTGTTTCTATGAGTTCGACTATTTTAGATAACACATGTAAATAGGATCATGCAGTATAGGACACGCAGTACTTGTCCTTCTATGACTGACCTATTTTACTTAGCATAATGTCCATCCATGTTATTGCAAATGGCAGGTTTTCCTTATTTTTAAGGCTGAATAATATTACACTGTAGGCATACACCACATTTTCTTTATTTACCTGTGTATGGACATGTAGGTTATTTCCATACCTTAACTATTGTGAATAATGCCACAGTTGACATAGGAGTGAAAATATCTCTTCAAGATTCTGATTTCAATTATCTTGGATAAACAGACCCAGAAGTAGAATTGCTGAATTATATGGCAGTTCTATTTTAAGTTTTGAGAAACCTCTATACCATTGTCCATAGTGGCTACACAATTTTACATTCCCATCAACAGTATCCCATACAAGAATCCAATTTCTCCACATCCTCTTGCTATCTTTAGTGGTTTTGATGTTAATCATCCTGACAAATGTCACATGATATTGTGGTTTTAATTTGCATTTTCTTGATTTTAGGGAGGTTGAGTATCTTTTTTTATACCTATTGGCCATTTATGTGTTTCTTTGGGGACCCGCCTATTCAAGTCCTTTGCTTTTTAATTTTTAATTAGGTTATTTGGGATTTTGGGCTATTAAGTTGTAGGAATTCCTTATGTATTTTGCATAATAACCCCTTATAAGATAGTTTGCAAATATCTTCTTCTATTCCAGAGGTTCCTTTCTCTCTGTTGACAATTTCCTGTTCTATGCACAGCTTTGTAGTCTGATCATTGCCAAGACCAATGTTGTGAAGCTTTTCCACTGTGTTTTCTTCTGGGAGGTGTAGTTGAAGTCTTTAACCCATTTTTAGTTGATTTTTGTGTAGGATAAAAAGTAAGAGTCTGATTTCATTCTTTGGAATGTGGATGTCCAGTTTTTCCAACACCATTTGTTGAAGAGACTATCTCTTACCCAGAGTGTATTCTTTGGACATTCATCAAAGATTAGTTGACTGTACATAAATGGGTTAATTACTAGGTTTTCTACTCAACATCTTTTTATGGTAAAAACTTTCAACAAATTAGATATAGAAGGAATTTTTATAGGTATAAATGCTGAATATGAAAAATTTACAGCTAACATCATACTCAACTAAGATCAAGAACAAGGCAAGGATGCTCACTTTTGCCATTTCTTTTTTCTTTTTTTATTTTTAAAAATTAAATTTATTGAGTTTACCTTGGATAATAAAATTATATAGGTTTCCAGTACAATTCTATGATACATCTGTATATTGCATTACCTACCACCCAAAGTCAAATCTATTGTCACCATAAACATATGCAATTTTTGTAAATCAAAAATATCTCAATAAAGCTGTTGGTAAAAAGTGGCAGAGCTACCATTTGACTTTGGCAGCATTATATTCTATCCCCTCTCTTTAAGCTAAAGTGCAGTTTATGATCACTGCATCAACCTTTTTACTGTATTTTTCCCATTACTATTTAGTCTCCTTATACATCCCACCACCTGCAATCATCACACTGTTGTCTCTGTCTATTAATTCCTTTTTGACCAGTCCCTCCCCTCTCCTACTTTCTCTCACCTGCTCCCCATCTAAGAGTCTGTCTCTATTTTGCTTGTTAGTTCACTTTGTTCATTAGATTCCACATATGAGTGAAATCATATGGTATTTGTGTTTTTCTAACTGGCTTATTTCACTTAGCATAATATTCTCCAGTTCCATCCATACTATCAAAAAGGATAAAATTTCTTCTTTTTTATGGCCAACTAGTTTTCCACTGTGTAAATGCCCCATAGTTGTTTTATCCACTCATGTATTAATGGACACTTGGGCTGCTTTCCATATCTAGGTGATTGTAAATAATGCTGCAATGAACACAGGGGTGCTTATGTTCTTTCAAATTAGTATTTTGGGTTCCTTTGAGGAGGGAGCCTTCACCCTCTTGAATTCTTTGAAATAGTTTGAAAAGGAGAGGTGTTAGTTCTTTCAGGAATGTTTGGTAAAATTCACCTGTAAAGCCATCCAGTCCAGGGCTTTTGTTTATTGGGAGTTTTTAGATGGCCACTTCAATTTCATTAGGTGTAAATTGTCTATTCATTCATATTCTATGATTCTTCCTGATTTAGTTTTGGATGATTGTGTGTCCAGGTTGTCCAGTTTGTTGCCATATAGTTTTTCATAATATTTTCTTACAACTCTTTGTATTTTTTTGGTGTTAGTTGTAATTTCTCCTCTTTCATTTCTGATTTTATTTCTGTCCTCTTTATTTTTTTTCTTTATGAGTCTGCTTAAAGGTTTGTCAAACATTTCAAAGAACCAACTCTTGGATTCATTGATTTTTTTGTATCATTTTTTAGACTCTATTTCATTTATTTCTGCTCTGATCTTTAGAATTTCCTTCTTTCTACTCACTTCAGGCTTCGTTTGTTGTTCTTTTTCAAGTTCCTTTAAGCGTGAAGTCAGATTGTTTATTTGAGCTTTTTCTTGTTTTTTTTTTAGATAGGCCTATAATGTTATGAATTTCCCTCTTAGGATTGCTTTCCTGGTGTCGAACAGATTTTGGATTGTTGTGTCCTCATTTTCATTTGTTTCAAGGTATGTTTCTGAAGTGCTTCTGTTGAGAAATCAAATAAGAGTCTAATTGGTGCTCCCTTGTATGTAACTACCTGCTTTTCTTTTGCAGCTTTTAATATTCTCTCCTTGTCTCTAAGCCTTGCCATTTTAATTATGATGTGTCCTAGTGTAGGCCACTTTGGGTCCAACTTGTTTGGGACTCTCTGGACTTGTGTTTCTTGTTCCTTCGTCAGAGTAGGGAAATTTTTGGTCATTATATCTTCACCTAGCTTCTCGATCCCTTGATCACTCTCTTCCCCTTCTGGTATTCCCATGATACGGATGCTGTTACACTTCATGTTGTCCCAAAGGTTTCTTAAGCTCTCTTTATTTTTTTAAGTTCTTTTTTCTTTTAACTGCTCTGCTTGGGTGTTTTTCTCTACCTTATCTTCGAAATCATTGATTTAATCCTCTGTTTCATCTAACTTACTGTTTACTCCTTCCAGTGTATTATTTATTTCAGATATTGCATTCTTTATTTCTAACTGTTGCCTTTTTTATGGTCTTATGTCCTTTTTTTTCCCATGCTGTTAGGTATCCTTATAATCGTTACTCAAAACTATCTAATAGATTGTTTGACTCCATTTCATCTAGCTCTTCTTTTGGAGAATTCTCTTGTTCTTTGATTTAGGGGCTGTTTCTTTGTCTCCCTATTTTGGCTGACTTGTTATGCTTATTTCTACACATTAGTAGGTCTGCAAAGTCTCTGGTGTAGGCTTATGACAAACCCTATCTATGACTGGCCCTGGGCAACCTGTTGGGAGCTATCAGTGATCCACATCATGTGGTTGCCTCTGCTGGGCTTGTTTGTGTGCAGAAAGAACCAGACCAAAGACCAAGGCTGGCTTTTACCAGCTCTGGGTCTGGTGGAAGAGCAGTTAAAGTCTCAGAGCTTCCAGAGATTTACCTCTGCCTGCAGGCTTTCAGTTAGACTTGAAGAATGAAAGTCTTCCAGCTGTACTCCTCAATGGCAGGCTTAAATACCACAGGGTGAGGCAGAGTAGTTCCTGCAGCCAGGGCTATCACCCCTCCAGGCTTATGCTGATTGGACAGGAATGTTCTGCCTGAGAAAGATGGTTTCTGCAGTATAGGGAATGACTCAGCACAGGGATCCTGGTGGCTGATGATTCAGTTCTCTCCCCAGAGCGGCCAGCCCCAGACCTTCCTCACATGTCTCTACTCCACTATGCCATCCCTCTGCCAGAGCCCAAAGTAGCTGCAAAGAGAATTTTGTGTGTTGGCCCTTTAAAGGGCTCTCTGCATCTCCAGCCATCTCTCCCCAGTGGACAAAAATCCCAATGCTTTCACAGCTCTATGTTATTTGGATTCTTTTCCCAGCTTTGGTGCTATAGGCTAGGGAGCCCACCTTAGGATTTAGACCCCACACTTCTCTGGGAGAACCCTCCAGCTACTAAAATATCCCTCCAGAACTTCACCTGCTGTCTATGGGAACCCAGCCAGGGTCTGCACTCCCTACCAGTCTCATTGTGGTGATATGGCTTCTTCTGTCTGTCCATGGTTATAAGGCTTCTCTCCAGCTACTGCTCAGTTGGCTATTCAGGATGATTTTTCTACAGCTTAGTTCCAATTCCTGTTTGGTTCTGGGAGGAGGTTAGTGTAGCTTTCACTTAATCCTCCACTGTCTTGGGTCACTCTTGCCTTTCTATTAACACAGTACTGAAGTCTTAGCCATAGAAATTAATCAAGAAAAAAGTAATAATGAAAAACATCCAATAGAAAAGGAAGAAAGAAAATTGTCTTAATTTGCAGATGACATGATCTTACATGTAAAAACTCTAATGATGCAACAATAAAACTGTTAGAACTAATAAACTTAGTGAAGTTGCAGGATACAAAATCAACAAGCAAAAATCAGTTGTATGCTTATACCCTAAGATTGAACTATATGAAGAGAAAACTTAAAAATAGAATTTCACTTACAATAGAATCAAAAAGAATAAAAAATACTTAGGAATAAACTCAATTAAGGAGATAAAAAGATTTGTAAACTTGTACAAAACATTAATGAAAGAAATTGAAGAAGACAAATAAATGGAAATGCATCCCATATTTATGGATTAGAAGATTTGATATTATTTAAATGTTCACACTACACAAAGCCATCTGTAAATTCAATGCCCTCCCTATGAAAATCCCAAAGGCATTTGTCATATAAATAGAAAGGGAAATCCTAAAATTCATGTGGAACCACAAACGACCCTGAATAGCCAAAGGAATCCTGGGGAAGAAGAACAAAGCTATAGTCTTCGCAATTCCTGACTTCAAAATATATTACAAAGCTATAATAATTAAAGTAATATGTTACTGGTATAATAACTGCTCCTTGAATCAATTTTTCTTAGTTCTCTTCCAGTCAGATAAATGGACCAATGAAAGTGAGACAATTGCTTAACTTTCAAAGATATTTCTATGTTTCCCCTCCAAAAATTCCATTTACACTTCTGAGGACACATTTTCTGGAGCATTTCCATCAGCATTAAGTCAGGTTGAAAGACAGAAAATTACTTAGGCCCCCAACTTCATTTAAGTTCTCATGGTTCAGAGAAAGTGTGGATATCCTTTTGGAAGAACAATTACAATATGAAATCTGTTTATAAGAATCATTCATCTTTAAAGACAGTACTCCCGCAAATTATAAAGAAATGTGTTTAAACACATAAACCTGGATAGAATTGAAGGTGAGTGCATACTAACTGCAAACTGTTCTAATTAGCAATCTCACTGAGTGAACTGACTCAGTCATACTAGAAATTATATCATTTCTAAATCAGGAAACTCTTCTAGGGAATAGTCTTGCTTTACAAACCAAAATACCCCCAATGTCTTCTTCCCAAGATCACTAAGATTCAGTGGCAGCCCCAAATCATGCATGAGATTCCCACCTTGCCCACATCATGGACCAGATATTTAAGCAGCCTGAACAACCTTGGCCTACTAAACAGCTGATACTCTGAGCAGAACTGGATTAAATCCCACTATTAACAGTTTACTTAAAAATGGATAGCTAGGTATCTGAAAATTAGTCAAAAGAGCCATTAAAAGCAGTAACAGGCATCTTTTTGGCCCAAAGAATAAAAACATCAACTAAGCCAAAAAATAATAATTTGCATATGAGCAACTTAGAGAAAGAATTGGGATACCTGACCTAAGACAACTGCACAAGCAAAAAGCACTGAACATTCTATTTCTTATGGAAACATGGGGATTTATCCAAACTGGTCAGACTTTAGGGTACTGAGATGAGTATGAATGATCAAATAACCCTTCCTCTTGGGAAGCAGAAAGCAGTTAGTTTTTTCACTATGGCATGCAATTAATGTAACAAGGACTTAAGAGGTCAGCATTACCCCTCCCAGATGAATCAGTAGTATGGGACTGCAGAAAGGATATTGTCACATATCACTATTTTGTAGATTGTGGGCAAATTTCTGAAATACTAATGTACCCTTAACCACATGAATTAATCAGCAAATTGAGAGCCCTTTCTTAAAATGGAGAAGTAAAATTCTACTTTTTTGCCTGTTTGACTATAATATCTTACCAGCAGCACCTGCCACAGCATCTGTTGTTTGACAATATGAAAATACCCAAGTTTGCTCTTTGTGCTTTTCCTGTTAGTTTCAGCCTCTCCATAAGGCAAAAACTAGACGTACATCAGTTTGAAAGATAAGCTTGAGGTTCTGGGAAAAGGAAGAGAAAGGAACCAATGAGATAGTGAAGAAGAGAGATACAAAGGACAAAGCAAGCAATTAAAAGCTGAATGGGAGAGGGAATAAGGGTCTGGGGAGTCTTTCATCTCTAAATAACCGATTCGATCTGTCACTGGTATGTCCTCCGTTGTGCTGTTGCTGGAAACTGCCACCATCTGACAGATACCTGGTGGATGGTGAAATTCTCTAGACCGGTCTATCTCATGGGAAAATCAGAACCAATTTTCCCTTCTTACTTGGACCACACAGTGGTCTTTCCCAAGGTCTCTTTAGCAGGTTTGATATCTGGATTCAAGGAAAAACTGCTGCACATATAATGCCTAACCACCCTTATCACATAAGAAATATGCCGTTCCCCTCAGAGAGCTATTAGATTCTATTACAGTCTTCTCTCTCCCCTTAGAATTCCATCAGAAATGTCTGCCTCCTTGACAAAGGCAGACTGTGTGGGTTGCCTTTTCCTCTCTTCTGACTCAAATTAATTTCCACTCCCTAAAATGGCGTGCATTTTATATGACCCCTTAAGCTACTGTAGAAAATAAGAGAAAACCTAAATGAAGATCTGGTTGATTTACCAAAATCTTCCACTGTACTTCCTTTAACACAGCAAAATTATAGGATTTCTCTTATACATAGGCATAATCCATGACCCTGCTAGATAAATAAATTGTGATACTCAAGAAAAGTGGAAGAGAGGATTTTGTGATAATTAGAGGAAGTGAAATTTGTAACATTTAAGGAAAGTGTTATTGTCAATATTAGAAAACTTGTACTTGAGAGGCTCTTCCCAAGGAGTCTATATACTTCTTCAATAAAATGTTAGTGTTCTATCAGTTTTCATTATCTAACAGCTTATATTACATGATAATCTGCCTGTTAGGGAGGCCGATTTCTTCATCGATAGACACCAAATGTCACTGAATAACTAAAATCAGTGGCATACTCCAGAACCGATAGCCACTCCAGGCTTATAGCCCTGAGGACTCCAGGGCTGAACCTTGCTGGGCCCTGAGTTCCGTGAGTCAGTATGTCACTAATCCTTTCACATTCTTCAGCCTTCCAAGGTTCACGCAGATGGTGGGTTTATCATTCTTATAAATCCAAAAACATGGGATTAATTCTGTCCTAAGCCAGCTGGCTTTGCCCCTTTGCAAGACTATAAAAATGACCTCTTAACCCACAGCCTTCCTGCAATTATCCAGTGCAAGTCCAAGTGGCTATGGACACCAGTCCAAACTCATCTCACCTCTATGAGGAAACAACAAAGACCAATCCCACTGACGGGTGTCAGTTTGCACTTACTTTATAAGAGCAAGAACTCTGTGCTTTTTGTTTTGTTTTGTTTTTTGTTTGTTTGGGTCTTTTGTTTGTTTGCTTTTTGTTTTGGTATCCTCAATGAATTCAGGCCTTATTTATGAGATGTAGAGAAAAAGTAAGGTTTTGAATGGGGCTAATCAGGGGTAGGTGTTATGTTCCGACAGGGAAGAACACACTGGGGCCCAGTCTGTCATGCAAATCCCCTTACCCTTGACATATTATGGACTCAAGACAGAGCTTTGGAGTGACATTGGTGAGCTCTCTCTTCAATGCCCAGAAAAGCCAGCTTAGTGGACTTCCCACCACCACATATGACAATGAGGGGGGAGGGTCTGGCCCTGTAGGAAACTTGCTGTGCTACCGATGGTACTATTTGTACAGGAAAAACACACTCTTGTGTGTTTCTTCTTTACTATTCACACAGAACACTTCATTTCTGACACTTTTGGTCACCAAATGTATGGGAGATTTTCTCCCCAGCAAGCAATTCTCGGCAATACCAGCCCCTATGCAGGAGCTATCCAGGAGCCCATGCAGTGTCACCCCATTAGAACAAAAGACAAAAGATGCTTCATTCACCCAGGCAATTCCAGGGAATCCAGGGGCTCTGTGATAGGAACCTGGGTCAAAAACAAAATATTAAAACAAACGCTTTCCAAGAGCTCTTATCACTTAGGAAACTACAAATTGTCTCTGTCAGGAATTGGGGGAAGATATTTTTTTCTGTTATATCGCACTACCCATCTGACTCCTCTTCTTTGGGAGGTCTTCTTGTTCACAGATTTCTCACAGTCAAGAATACTGCAATTGGTGCCAAAGACGTGAAGGCCAGAACCTCTTATTTCCTGCTTCATGGCTTAATAATTCATATTATTACCCATTCCAACATTCTTTTTTTATTTTTTTAAGAATTTTTTATTTGTATACTTTTAGTCAGAGGGGAAGGGAGGGAGAAAGAGAGGGAGAGAAACATCAACGTGTGTTTGCCTCTCACACACCCCCCACTGGAGACCTGGCCTGCAACCCAGGCATGTGCCCTGATTGGGAATTGAACAGGCGACTTTTTGGTTCGCAGGCCAGCACTCAATCCACTGAGCCACACCAGCCAGGGCCCATTTCATCATTCTTGTCAATGAGCATTCATACATCCCCCCCATGACTCCCCAATACTCCCCTGGAGACCCTGTGCTGCTTGTTTAATTGCTGAACACCCAAAGGGATTAACTGCATTACAGTAACTAAAAGAAAATAGTAAATTAATCAGAGTTGCTACCTCACATATTGTTCTCTTGACTCGAAGTGATAATTATTCTATTCTGCCTTAAGACGGTCATGTCAACTCTGGTACAAACTAAAAAAGATATTACCTCAGGTTCCAAACTTCGTAAATAATTGAAGGCTGGTTAAAGGAGATGGTAATAAAGGGTAGTGCTTGCCATCTTAATATCTTCCTGTGCCTGGTAACTATGATGAGTCTTGTATATGTAACTCATAAAAGTGTTTGACTTCTTACTGAGTACAGATTATATTTGTAATCTTCACCATCAAAATCAATCTTTCCAACTTAGTATTGATTTTATTCCTCCATTATCTTTTAATCTTCACTCTTTTTAACCCAATTATTGATGTGAAAATGAATACTCTTTTAACTTAAGAGATGTTTTGTCTGTTTGAAGAGGGTATTGGAGGGATTTATCATAAAAATGCCAGGAACTAGGCTTTAACTTAACATATCTCTTTAGTGTCTTGTTGCACCTGGTACGTTTCCAGCCCTAGAAATTCCTCTGTCAGATTAAGTGACACTTTATGACTGGATAAGACTTCAAACCCACTCCCACCCAATGTTAATCTACCACCAGAAATGAAAGCAACTGCTTTCATAGCCAGGCCATGACTGAGTCTAACAGGAAATGCCTGAGAATTCTTAGTCTGTCAGTCAGCAATGCTAAGGCTCATTAGGGAGGCTCTGATTCCAGATTTGCCATGGCAACCTCTAAAGATACACATCTAGTATGTTAGTGACATGCTGACATCACAGTTTGCTCCTTGAAAGAGGAGCAAGCAGAGGCAAGACTCCCTGATTATCATCAGGAGGTTAAAATGATGCCATGGGAGGGGGTGCGGAGAGAGCTGCTTTAACATAGTTTAAATTGCCGCCTGAGATAAGAGCAGGGAATATGTTACTGTTTGGCCTCTTCTCTTCCCGAGGAAATGTGATCTACTATAGCAGGAAAAAGTCTATTGGCATTTAACAAAAAGAAACCTAGTTCATTATTTAGCCTCTAACCAATACTTTGCCCTTTCTGAAAGTGAACTACAGAATGCTGTTTGTTATTAGGCCACAAAGTTTAGGTTCTTTTAAACCTCAAATTTTTCTTCTATTAAACATTGAGATAGCAGTGAATTATTATTTTTGTGGGGTACTGCCATGATGGATTATTACTTCAGTAGGATACAGCAGTGATTAATGACTAGATGGGAAAATCAGTTTCTTTCAAGACTGTTGAATTCCACTTCAGTGTCCTTGAAAACAGGATGGACACGTAGGGAGCAGAGCATTATGAGAGTCAGTGATAATTTTTGAGAGTCTTCCTATGCGCTCTACTCTTTTAGTGGGAAGGAGGGATGTAGATAGGGTCAAGCATGTCAGAGATACAGCAGAGCAACACAAAAGATTGGGATTATCATTTGACCAGGGTCTGATGTGAAGAATTTCTCATTAAACTCACAACCTTTTGAATCTTCCAGGTATGCTTCCAGGGCTGGAAGAAGGGAAATTGCATGGGTCCTGCGAAGGATGGGATGCTGTTTTAGCATCTTCTGGACCAGATCTCTTTCATTGTTGTCATAATGAGACAAAAACTGGCTGAAAGATTTCCCTCTCACTTTGTTCCTTTGAAGTGCAGCCTGAAGTCACATCAAGACATTATCTTCTCTTAATTTCTCTTCTGCCATCAGCTTCTACCCTGTTTCTTTTTGCTCCTCTCTATTCCCAAGGTCTCCAACTCCTTTTTCCCCATTCTCTACTAAAAACAATCCAAAAAGAATTTTGTCCACCTACTTCAACCAAATTGACTGTCAGCCTGCTTAAATCCTTAGAGGAGAACCTTAGGCTTATTCTAGCTGGGGCCACTGGGGGAAACAATGAGATTTGAAAGATGGGTTAGAAAAAACTGAAGTTTAGGGCTTCTTCTTAGACGGTCAAAGAAGAAGTGAATGCCCACATAACAGAATAGTGGTGGGAAACCCTGAACTGTCACAGCCACAAAAAATTATAATAAAATAAAATAGGTGAGGGCTGGATATGATGGAATTAGTTTGTAAGAAAATTCAGAGCACACGAAGAAATTTAGAAAGATTGTCTTTTCATCATTCCTATCTTTTCTGGCTTTGGGAGCCTTCTTCAACATATGCCTTAAGGTCAAAATTCTTGGGAGACCTTTATTTTCAGTTTGTAGGATGCTTTGGATGTGGATTAAAGGTTTGTTATCAAAAATCAAACTTACACAGAATACCACTAAGTATTAAATATGAACAAAATATTGACAACTCATCAACTTGGATAGGTCTAAAAAATATCATGCCAAGTGAAAAAAGTTCATCTCAAAGAACTTCATACCATATGATTTTCTTTATATAGCAATCTCTAAGTGAGAAAGTTATAGCAATGGAGAACAAATTAGTAGTTGCAGGAGTTCAGTTTGGAGGAATGGTGTGACTTTTATAGGGAAGCACAAAGAGTTTCTTTGTGGTAATGATTCTTTCCACATCCTGATAATAGTGTTGGTTACTACAATCTGGACATGTGATCCAAATTTATAGAACTACACACACACACACACACACACACAAGAATGCATTAAAAACTGGAAAATGGGTGAGATCCAAATAAAGGTTGTATTTGAACAATATTGCACCAACATCATCTTCCTGACTCTGCCAATGCGTGGTAGATGTGTAAGGTGTGATCACCAGGGGAAGCTGACTGACTGGTACTCTGGAAACTCTCTGCATTATTGTGGCAACTCTTTGTGATCTTAAGCTATTTCAAACTAAAAAAAATCTACTTTACAAAATTAAACATATAAATTTCACAAGAAAAAGAGAAGAGAAATCAGACTGTTCAGATTATCCAATTAGGTAGGTATATAGAAAAAAAAATGCATGGGTTTGTTTGTTTGGTGCCACAGTTATGAATAGAATAGCTACAATTTTATTAATGTTTTCTAAGTGTTTTGTCATCATTTTCCAATTCTCAAGTCTAATGTCTTATCAGTAAAAATTCAGTTTTTCACAGATAAGCAAAAAACAAACAAAAATTATGTAATAATTGCACAGAACCAAAGTGCATTTGACCATGGTTTTTTTTGTTTTTTTTTTAATCTCTAAGATGTATACTAGCCTAAACAAATAGTAAATATATAATTTAATAAAGGATATATCAGCATCCAAAATACAACATCTTTATCTGTTAAATGAACCAATTAAAAGAATTATTTCACCTGTGATAAAACGTAAATCAACTTCATTTCTGAGAAATAACAGTAGCATACAGAATTAAATGCACGTTAGTTATTTTTACTACTTGTTCACAAGTATTTATGAGGTGGCTACATTATAACTGGTACTATGTGTGACACTGGGAATACAAAATAAATAAACATGATTTGTGACTTCAGAGCACTCACCTTGGGGACTAAGACTAAAAATAAACACAATAACACACATTTCTACCAATCTCCCCCACCCAACTCATTTTATAGTAACTTTTTTTTCTTCCAGTGCTGTGAAGGCAGACAAATGAGTTTGCCAAAGTTACATTGCAACATAATTAAAACTTGTTATCAAGCACTTTCTTCCTGACCTAGCTAGGTAATAGGAGTTAATAGTTCTCAATGTGGAGTGGAAGCAAAGGCAAGATAGCAGGTGACTGGTTATGTTAATAAGATAATTAAATTTCATTAAAATCAATTACCAACGTAGCAATTTTCTTTTTAAGTCATTCACAATAGTCCTTTCCCTCTCTTAGCACCTTATGCACAATATTTATTATCTAGAAAGGAAATTAACCCAATCTGCTCTTTTCCCTGGTCTGATGCACAGTGCTCATACACTCATCAGAATGAACCCTGCCTTCATTCTCTTCTTTACTTGTGTTGGATTCACAGTTCCTTGACTTGCCCCCAGCACGACACAATTTCAACACACAGGGTGAAAGCCATTTACTGGAAAGTGTGACCAGTCCTTGTTTAAGTCTCTGTAAGCCAGGGCTGGTATCTGCTTCATTTCTAATCTACTTCTACTCTATTGAGCATTTTTGTTTTAAAAAATCAGATGTTTAACTTCCCTGAGTATCTTGTAAGCTATAACTTGAAAAAAAAAGTTCTAGGTATAGTGTCTATTACTGATAAGTATGTGTTTAAATTTATTTGTTAGCACAGAGATTGGGATAAAATGGTGAACAAAACAAACACCCCTGCATTCACAAGGCTTGCATTCCAACAGTGGAGAGATAATCCACAGATAAGATACATAATTCAGGGCTATGACTGACAACTTGCTCATTTGCACAGAAATATAGGGGCTGATTATTTTACAGGGGGCACAAAGACATGAGAAATAGCATTTTCTCACGTGTGATTATAAAAAACTAAGGCTCTCCTTTGTATATAGCACAGTGCTCCTATTTCCTGGGTAAATAAGTGAGAGGCCCTTTCACTGCTCTCACTGGAGACGGACAGAACAGGAAGTGGCACCCACATCCATTCTCTGGCATGGTACCCGGCATGGTACCTGAGCCCAGCTCCTCTCCATGAATGGAGAAGAGCCCCCACTTGCACCCAGACTAATATGAGGCCCTGAGTTTATAAGACCCCAGGAGGGATCAAAGGTATAGCTTGAGGGAGTATTTCTTCCTCTACCAGGAGACTGAAATTTCCCAGTGAAGGCCTGAGGGCACTTGTCCAAAGGAAATGAGTGGCTGCTTTGAAGTCAAAAGAAGGAGAAGGAGGGGTCAGGAAAGACATCCACACCTTAAAGCACAGGGCCCACAGGCCTTTGCCCTGGGTCCTGTAAAGGAATAACAATCACAACTTTAAGATTCACATGATACCTCCCTTAGAACCAGGTGTGTGTTTGATCTGGGAAAAACTAAGCACAAAGGAGAGTCTCCGGAAAAGGATGGCAAATACCCCTGAAATATACTGCTTGGCTTTCCAGTGGACGAAACACATACACAGATTCATAGACAGAGTTTCCACAGGTTATCAGCACCTACACAATGATCCCTGATTGGAGGTGGGGGGAGCCCCCTATACTTGAGATTGTGAGACTAAAATCTAGGTTATCACACACACACATGAACAAGGAATATTCTTTAGGACAAAGGAGGGACTTTGTCATACCAGCACGAATATGTGTGAAGGGTACATAATATCTCACATACAATGCTTGAAATTTCTTTGGAGAAAGTTTCTCCAGCATTCCAAAGAATAATCATGAGAGTAAAGTTCCCCCCTCCTTCTATGTGGTTCTACATCAAGTAATTAGGTCAATACAGAGTCTAAGCCCTGGGTGACCAGTTAACTTTACAAACACACGCTGAACCTTAGTACAGAATTGAGCCACATCATCAAATGATGTAAAACTCTATATTTTTGTTCTGCCTGCTAATAACTTACATATGGATTTTACATGTAAAACATATTACATTACTGAAAATGGCCTGGAATACATAGCACATTTTTGATTAATATTTCTGAAACCTATGAAATAGAATAAAGCCCACAGGAAAAAGAGTATAAGCAAGTTATAGGACTGACTTTTTGGTTAGTATATTATGTATTTTCTTTCATTTACTTAGAACTTGAGCCATGTGTATATCATAGTTTATGAATACATACTTTATTAATTAAATCCTAACTTTATAGAGGTAAGAATATGGATGTCATTAAGTTATGTTTTGAAAGAAATTTTTCAAGGTTTTCACATTTGGGTAATTAACTAGTTTAGTTAATGTATTGAATATGTTTATATTTTGTTCACATCCTTTTGTTGAGTATCAATTGAGTGCATATCTCTATAATTAATTATAGAGCCACCAAAATATTTGCATTGCTCTAAAAATATAAAACAATGATTCATAATACATTTCACTTCAAAGTATCACCTTGATATATTAAACTATTTTAACCACTGCCAAAACAAACACATTTTAAAAGCAGTGCAATTTAAATGCAGAGATGCTTATATCTCAGGTTATCATTACAAGTGCTCCTTGACAGATTGCCTATTGGTAAATATGCTCTCGAAAACAAAGCTTTTGAACCACAAAGAAACATTGCGTTTAATACCACATTCAGCCTAGACAGTCTTGAGCATCCTAACTTCTTTTGAGTGCAAATAGCTAGGTTTCAAAAAGAATGAAAAAGCAAAACACAAACACGGGGGATGTCGGGTACTGCCAGAGACCACCGCCAACAGGAGACATGCTGGGAAGGTGGTCTGTCTTCCCTTCCTCTTCTTACTTCAGAGAAAAAGACAGGTATCTTCCAGATGGAGCTCAGTGAGCAGACTCACTCTCCAAAACACTGGGGGAGGAGCTACTTCTCCCTGGTACAATGTTCCCTGTAGTGTCTGGATCCGAAGAGTAGGCATTTCCACCAGCCTGCTGGAGAAGAGGGTGTGATACAATAACTTCACTTCATTGTCTTCCATTCAAGGTTTACAGAAATTTAGGACACTGATCCATCCTTTACTCTCTAGAGCCAGTGTTTCCCTAAAAATAACTCTGAAGAGCCCTGGCTGGATAGCTAAGTTAGAGCATTGTCCCCATATGCCAAAGCTGTGGGTTCAATCCCCAGTTAGGGCACATAGAAGAATCAACTGATGAATGCATGAATAAGTAGAATAACAAATTAATGTCTCTCTCTCTCTCTCTGCCTCTCTTTCTCTCTCTCTCTCTCTCTACCCCTCAAATCAATAAAAAATATTACTTTGAAGATAGTTCCTAGTGAGTCTATTAATATCTTCATACATATGATATGGTAAGGAGAACTTGAATTTTCATTATTACAAATAAAATTCTATCATAGACCACTGGATTTAGATACAATAAATGTGTGCCAAATTGAAACAATATTTATAATTTTAGTATATCTAGTCTACTATATACATGTTTAAAAAAATCATCCAAGGTGGACAGGGATCTGGATTACCAAATATAACAAGTTGAATAAAGATTTTTCTAACTTGAAATAGACAAGCATCATGCCACAGTGCTGACCAGTCATCTCACTGTTTTCCTTGTTTCCATTTCCCTCACTGGATAGACAATGGTTCCACCTGGTCTCATTCAGATCTCAAAGTCATTCCTCAAGAGGAATTATCCTTACAGTTCCATCTACAATAGTATCATCCTACTCTCTATTTTTTACCCTGCTTTATTTTTCTTTGTAACATAGATATCACATTAGCATTATGATATATATTTATTTGTTTATTGCCATGTTCTTCAACAGAATGCAAGGCTCTTTTAAGGATGAGAACTATATTTAATTCAGTACCATATTGCCATCAATGGATAGATAAAGATAATGCAGTGGTCTACAATGGATTATGACTCAGCCAGAAAAAAAGAAGGAAATTTTGCCATTGCAACAACATGGATGGAACTCGAGGGCATTATTGCAAGTGAAATGAGTCAGACAGAGAAAGACAAATAGTATATGATCCCTCTTATGTGTGAAATCTAAAAAAAAACTGAACTCATAGAAAGAGAAACTAGATTGGTGGTTGCCGGGGTGGGGGTTGGGGAAATGAGTAAAGGCAGTTAAAGGGCACAACCTTCACTTGCAAGATGAGTAAGTTCTGGGGATGTAACATACTGCATGGCAACTGTGGTTAACAATATTGTATTGTATGCTTGGACAATGCTAAGAGAATAAATCCTAAAAGTTCTCAACACAAACAAAAAAAGGCAACTGTGAGGTGATGGATGTGATCATTAACCTCATTGTGGTAATCATTTTGCAATGAGAAGCGTTTATCAACATAAAATATTCAAATCATCAATTTGTATACCTTAAATGTACACATTATCTGTCAGTTGTACCTCAGTAAAGCTGGAGTGGGGAAAAACATGTTTTTAAAAAATTAAATGGAAGCACTATTTACAAAGAAAATGGTTAGGATTTTCCAAAACTGATGAAAAATGTTAACCCACAAATTCAACCTGTATAGAATAAGTGGGTAAAGAAAGGCATTCCTAGCTACATCATAGTAAAACTGCTGAAACAAAATCTTATAAGTAGCCAGAGGGGGGAAGTTGCTTTCCAAGGAGCAACAATAAGACTGAGAGTTGCCTTCTCCACGGAAATATTGAAGGACAGAAGGCCATGAAATGACATCTTAAAACACTGAAAGACAACAACTGCCAACCAACAATAACACTTAGTGAATATAACGTTCAAAAATCAAGATGAAATGCATACTTTTCTAGCAAATAAAAGCTTGGAGAATTCATTACCAGCACACCTGAGTTCAAAGAAATACTTAAGAAAATTCTTTATGCAGAAGACAAATGATTCCAGACACAAAGAAATGAAAAAAGAAATGAAAGGCACCAGAAAAGGTAAGATGTGTAGTAAATATAAAAACAAATGATTTTTGACTATGTAAAACAATGGTTATAGTGTTTTGTGGTTTTATATATGTGTAAAATATTTGCACAATATGACAAAAGTAATTCAAAAGGCAAGAAAGAGTGAAACTTCATTAAAGTAAATTTTCAAACATTATCAGGTAAGTGCTAAAGGTAAATGGACTGCCCAGTGTCACTACACACTAGAAGAATGTCCCTAATGTGAAAGACAGAGACCAAAGTAATAAACATACAAAATCTGCCTTGAAAGATGATGAGACAATGCAGGAAGAAAAATAATACTGTGAAAGAAAAAATTCATATACTTAGATAATAAAAGATATTGTATTCATGAAACAAGAAAAGAAAGCTCAAAAGAAACATTAAGAAAAAATATAAAGTGTTCTTAGAAATTAAAATAACAACAGCAGAAATTAAAAGTTCAATAAATATATTTGATAATAAAATTAAGTAAATCTCTTGAAAGGTAGAATAAAAGGAAAAATAGAATAAATAAAGGAGAGAAAAGATTAGGATCAATCCAGGAAATGCAACCTCAGAATAATAAGTTACAGAAAAAAATAAAAGTCAAAATAGAAGGAAGAAAATTATTGTTTTCTTAAATTTTTTTAAGAGAATTTCCCCAAATTGAGAGGGAGGAGCTTCCAGACTAAAAGTAGTAACAAAAGGAATGAAAGAAAACTTATTATAAGACACATCATTAAAAATTTTCAGACCACCAGGGACAAAGAAAAGATTCAATAAATTCCAGAGAGAATTAAAAACCAAAATGTCTGAATTCAAAGCATCAAGAAATATAGCACCAGATTTCTCACTAGCAATACTGCAAGCCAAAAAATCAGGGCCCGTACTTTCAAATATTTTGCAGAAACGTGGCTTCCACCTTAGATATCTATACTGGACCAAATGAAACATCATGTATGAGGACAAAACAAAATTACAATCAGACAGGTAAGTTCCCAAAATCTTTATTTCCCAAGTCCCCCTTTGTTTGATCAACTACTGAATGATATTCTCAACCCAAATAGGGGATTAAATCAAGGAAGACATGGGATCCAAAAACAGGGGGTCCATTACAGAAGCCGGCTAAAGAGCTCCCGCCCCAGGGCGGTGAAGGGGGAAGCAGGGTGGCAGTTGTGCGCCGGCCTTGTGAGTAACCGTCCAGACCGGGAGAGAGAGCCCGCAGGTGGGTGCGCTTCCAGCCCTCCACCTCCCTCAAAATAGGAAATAGATAAATAACCTCATATTTTCGTATGTACTGGTTGTATTTGAGAAGAAATGTACACTTCTGTTCAGACAGTTTGAAAATAAGTGGTGATCTTTTTTGCTTAAGTACACATAAGTCTGAAAAGACTTAAAGAAAAGGAAAAGAGAGCGACGCAGAAAGCCAAATTATTAACTCCAGGAAAACCTAAACTTGCGAAAAATAGAAAGTATAATCATACCTTGCCACACAGTATGGCTGTGAATAATATTTATATATAGTACCAAAAGTATAATCAGTGAATTTTGGTGTAATTAAAAAAGTACAACAAGACTCTTCCAGTCAAGATGGTAGTGTAGATAAATGTGGTACTCACCTCCTCCCACAACAACATCAGAATTATCGAAACTGCAGAATAATCGCCATTTAGAACAGCCTGAAATCTAGCTGAATGGAAGTCCTACAACTAGGGATTTAGGGAAGAAGCCACATCAAGACTGGTAGGAGGGGCAGAGACACTAAACAGGCTGTGTCTCTTCCCATTTGCCAACATGTGGTGGGTAAAAATTGGGAGGGATATCTTGAATGCAGAGGTCCGCCCACTGAGGAGCCAGGGGTCCCAACCCCACACCAGGTCCCCCAGCCCAGGGTCCCAGTGCCAGAAAGAGAAGTCCTCATAACTTCAGCTGTAAAAAACAGTGGGATCCTGGCTGAGCGAGACGAAGGATTTCCAGAGTCCCAGGAGTTCCTGTTAAAGGGTTCATGCCCAGACTTACTTAGGCTCATGCACTCTGAGCTCCAGCACTGGGGCACCAGGGATATACAGGGAAAAACTGAATTATCTGGCATCAGGGTGAATGCTTAAAGGGCAGTTTTCTGACAGACACAGGTGCTGGCAGAGGCTATTGTTCCTTTTCTGAGCCCCACTGCCACCTCCCCTTACTCCCCCTACCCTTCCCCACAGAGCTGGCAGGCAGGTGCCATATCTGTTCACCCTACCTCGGTGATTTCCTGAGACCTAGCCCCACACAACTTTCTGGCCCACACAAGCTGTTTCCAGTGGCTTTTCCATATGAATGGCATTTCTTGGCTCATGCTTCAGACTTTCCTAAACTTTTTCAAACAAGTAGGATCTGGCCTTAGTGAGCCCCATACCTCTTGTTAAGTAACCCCAGTCCTGCACTAGTATCAGCCAGCTTTGGTTTGCAGCTTGGCATTACCTGAGCATCTCCAAGCCCAGCACAAGTAGCAGCTGCCTGCAGATCACTGTGTGGCATGTGTCAGGTGTCCCCTAGCAGAACACAGGTGGTGGCTAACTTTGGCCTGAAACTTTCATGAGGCTCCAAAACCAGGGCACTTGGTCAACAGCTTCAGACTATGTCAAAGAATCACCCAACCACTTCCATAAGCAAAACGCTCAAGTGGCAGACTTATTGGGGACCAAAGAAGTACTGAAGTAAACCCTGCTCTGTGGGATGGGCTCCTGCACAGCTGATCCTCCACAGTGGTCAGTGGTCATAGCCAGTCATTGCAGTTGATCAGCCTGGGTTCAATCCCTCCCATTGATGTGCCAAGAGCAATCAAGGCTCATCTACAAGAGGAGGGTGTACAGAGCCCCCATGGGGGGCACACCTGGAATGCCCAGCTTCACTGATCGGGAAGGCTGTGCCACTGGACCCTACAGGCACCTACTACAAAAGGCCACTCTACGAAATCTGGGAGATGTAGCAGCTCTTCCTAATACACAAAAACAAACAGAGAGAGGGTGCCAAAATGAGGAGACAAAGAAACGTGTATGGTGTCAGATGGGTACAAAGTTTATCAAGATAATCATTTAGTAAGTTATATAATGTCTAATCACTGGGGTGTACACCTGAAACAATATAATATTGTATGGCAACTGTAAATGAAAAATAAAACATGATTTAAATTTTAAAATTAAAATTAAATAGTAAGAAAGGGGATAGAGGAGGGTGCATACTGAGGTTGTGGGTGGCGGTCTTATGAGCACTAAATTTTTCACTTCCGCAGTAAAAAGCCAGTAAAGAGCTAAAGCTGAAAAATTCAAGAAATTCTGTTGCAAACAACTTATTTAGAAATATGGCAGTGAACAGCAGGAGGAATACTTAGAGTTGGAAGAGGTTGACTCTGAAGACCAGGAATCAAAAAAGAAAGGGGTGGAGCAGGAGATTGCTGTTTTACTTATGAGCTCTGTAAAAGATTTGACTTTTTAAACATTGTATATGTAGAACTTCGATAAAATAATACTAAATTTTAAAAGAGAGAGGTGAGCCCTGGCTGGTGTAGCTCACTGGATTGAGCGTGGGCCTGTGAACCAAGCAATCGCGGTTCGATTCCCAGTCGGGGCACATGCCTGGGTTGCAGGCCAGTTCCCGGCTAAGGGATGCATGACAGGCAACCATACATTGATATTTCTCTCCCTCTTTCTCTCCTTCCTTTCCCCTCTAAAGATAAATAAATAAAATGTTAAAAAAAATTTAAAAAGACAGAGAGGTGATATAAAGCTTTATGAGACCCAAAATAAAACTAAATTGAGTCTTTGGTATGACACTAAACTTGAAATGCTTGAATCCTAAAACAAAAACCTTGCTTCTCAGGTCCTCATTTTTTTCCTCTGGGGACTGATTAATTCAGAGTAAAAAAAAATCTCTGTGAACTACTAATTACTAGCATTTAATGTCCCCTTTTCTCATGCGCAACTGCAAATCATTGTTGCTAAGAACTAGGAATGCCAGGTTCATTCTAAGAAGGTGTATAGGTCATAATGTACTTTATAAAAGCCAAGGTGAAAATCTACACTTTTTGTTCTATTTCTCTTGTGTGACTAAACAAAAGCCATGAATAGCAATGTGACTCTCTGTAAAACTGAATGTGTACCAGGTGCAAGGACAGATCGCACTTCATGTTAGTGAATACACCAAGGATTTCATTGCTAAACGACTTCACTCTGCTGAAAAGAATTACTGTCACCAGAGGACCTTTATTAGCAGAAGCAGCTATGAATGAATGAAAATGCAACATAAAGCAACATAGCACTGGAAGATCAACGGCTCTTTTGGGTTTATCCGAAGGAGAGCTCCTCCTCCCTCCTTTCAGATCCAGCCAGCAATGGTGCTGCTTTCCGGGCAAATATTAACAAAGAAGCCTCTCTTTTGTTGCTCTTTTCCACCTAGAAGCATTTTCAAGCTAACCTGAGAAGAGGGATGTCAGGTTAGCATGGTATTGCAGCCATAATTTTTATTTATTATTAGAGGGAAATTAAATTATAATAATATAATTCTATCAGGCATCCTCTAACTCCCCTCATCATTTACTTGTGTAAATACTGATTCTTGCCTGATGACCAAAAATGGTGAAATTTACAATGGGGATCTCTTTGTCCCATTGCGCAAGTGATACCAGCAAATATTGGGTGCTCCAACCCCAGTTAGGGAGTCTAGCCATATCTAGTTTTACCTGCATCTGGCTGCCAAGCGAATATTTCTCCCCTTTTACAATAGAGCTTCCACAGAGGGAATATAACTGACTATAGAAAACACAGGAGTAAAATATGAGATTGTCATGCATTGTGAAAAGAAACCAGTGTGATCTGGGTTTTAGGAAATCCTGGCTGTGGAACGTTTCTGAAAATGATTATGTAGTCACAACATCCAGTTAGCCACTTCTGAAAACTTGATTTCCAGTGTGCTGGCCATTTTGGCATGCTTTCTAATTCTCAGATGGTTTCCATTCATTCAACTCAAAAACATAAGTGCTAATTGCCTTGCTCTGGACTCTCTTAGTAGGTGTAAACTTTCCCTCTGAGGCCAGAGGGTCTTGTCTCATGATTCTTGTTAATGTTAATAAATGAAGCTCTATAGTAAAATGCTGGTCAGTGTAAAATAACTCTCAGAACATATGGGTTCAAGATGGTCATCCACAAACAGGCAACAAAGAACTGAATCCAAGAGCCTAAATGTTTACTTTTCTTTCCAGTCCAGACACGTTTTCTGCCTCAGATACCTACAAATAGGTGAAAAGAATCTATCCCTTGGCTCTTCTGTTCATCTGCTTATAGTTGATAAAATCACGTTGCACTTTCCCTGTGTGGGGAGATTGTCAAGGTGAGCATTTTCCACACATCCTCACCTGCTGTAGGGAAGATTATTGACAAAATTGATATAAGGAGTTCAAATATTTATGGGCAGACAGGACCTACACATGAAACAGTTAATTAACAAAGATACGGACAGTTCCCTAAGTGACAACTGACCGAGGCAAATGAGATAATGCTATAGGAATTGGGTAAGGGAAGGTACAGTATGTGCTCAGGGAAAATAGGTCAAGAGGAAGTGACGATGAGCTGAGACTTTAAGATAGTTTGAGATGGAACTAAAGGGAGAGGCAGCATAGTATAATTTAAAGAGTATGAACTCTGGAACAGACTCCTGGATTCAAATCCCAGCTCTGACAATTAGTAGCTGTGTGGCCTTGAACATGTTGTTTAACACTGCCAACCTTCAATTTCCACACATGTAAAAGTGAGATTAAATTGTATCTGCTGTGTTAAAGGGCATTGAGATTAAATTTAGTTAAAATGCACAAAGGATTTACAGCAAGTCCATAAATATAGTTGCGACTGTTATTATTATTAATATTATCATTACTGTTATCATTATTATTATTAACAGAAGAGCGGAGAAGCTATTCTTAGCAAGGAAAATATCTCAGTGAATTAATCAAACTAACAAATCATTTAATCCTATTTTATCACACAATAATGGTGATATGAAAAGCTCATGCCAACACCAGCATCAGCAACTTTTTCCATTTGTCCTTGATATTAGTGAACTGGCAATTTGGAAAGGTGAGTATTTAAGTAGAAAGATTTCACTTAAATTACAAATTGTCCATAGTTGCATTGGAAATGTTTATTATTCGCCTAGAGAGTAAAGAGACATAATGACATAATTTAAAAAGAGACAGATCACATATTTGTTTAATGACTTCAGCTCATTCAGACATGAAGACTCAGGTGCATTGGATGCGGGCATTACTGCAACACTAAAAACAAGAAAATGAAGTAGCAAACAGTTCGCATGATTTAGAACTCATTCCACCAGTCACTATGAATGCAAATGTCTCATTTACATAAAATCCACTTATACTGATACTAATCTGGAGCAAAGGAAAGGCTATCACTTCTCTTATCCAGCATCAGAAACAAGAAATCAGAATTAAAATTATTCCCCTTAGAAAAGGTGATAGAATCAAATTGCTATGTTGATCAGTTTTACTATTTGTATATTAATTCAAGAAATATCTATTGAATAAAAAGCACTTATTGAGTGGTTACTGTGACCCAGGCATTGTCTTAAATGTTTTTATGCATTTTTCACATAATTTTTTACAGCAATCCTAATAAGGAGGTTCAATTATTTTCTCCTCTTTACTGATAAAAAAATTGAGGCTTAAAGAGAATGAGTAACTGCCCTAGTATCCCATAGTGTCTATCTGATTTTAAAGCCCATGCTGCCTTCTCAGTAATAATTAAGGTATCTAATCTAACTGGCACCCCACCTCCATCTGCTCATTCCCACTCCCATTCCTAGCATCCAAACAAAGCAGCCAAAGAATGGCTCCTTTTCTGTTAAGTCAGGCAGAAAATGATGCAAGAGAGAAAACTGGAAAATTAAGAATGGCACTAGTGACAATATCATTGACATGTCCACCTGAATACAAAGGAGAAAACCCAATACTTAAATTGTCATTACCTACCATTCTGTTTTAATCAACCAACAGTAGCAAAAATCTAAGTCTATCTGAGGAACTACATTGCCACATTAGGTATGAAAAGACAAACTGCTTAAGTGATTGTTTTTAGCAAATATTGAAGACAATTTGAGAGATTTGGTGCAAGGAAATAAGACTTGTATGTTTATAGCCAAAAGCATCTGATAATTTCTCATGATACCAGAGTTCTTCAAATATTTTATTTCAGGCAATCTGTAGGAGTAAGACACAGGAGCCAAATGAATCAGCATAGAAACTTGCAGTTGAGTCTGATTTTGAGAGCAATATTTTTCATCTTGAGAAGATTGTCTTGGGCTTTTGCATCAGTTTCTATGCTATTCCATTAGCAGCTACTTTTCCCCATTGGTTCCCCTACACACACACACACACACACACACACACACACACAGGTCTGGGCTCTACCAAGAACTCCAACACCCCACCTCCCTGTGTTCTCACGTTCACACTGCCCTGCAGGCTCCCATGGAGAGATCCTTTTAACATTGCACCTCCTAATTTCAAGCACTACCCACATTACAAGATTCAGGGGAAACTCATTTTACAAACAAATTAGGGGCAATTAAAATCAAGTCCAACATAAGAAAACAACTTTAAAATTTTGTTTACATGTGGTTATTTCCAGAGTTCATGAGAAAAGTAAAAAAAAAAAAAAAACACACACACACACACAAAAGTCAAATCCTTCTCAGATGAATGCCAAGGAGGCACATTCAGATTAGACTTCTATCTTTCTCTTTCTTTCTTTAAACCTTTACATCATAAATCTAAACCTTCCCTTTCAGGATAAACCCACTGCCTGACCATAAGGGTACTTCAGGACCAAGCCATAAGAGTCATGGAGCAGCAAAGTCCCCAACCCACATTTAGCTAAGAATAACCATGGTGCATATAACCAAGGTAGAGTGAAGAAGCTATACTCAAGGTCTGTCCTCCACAGACCCAGGTAACCCTCTCATTCTTCCTGGTTATCCAACAGAGAAGCACTGTACCAACAGAGCAATTTTCCAATAAATGTTACCAAAGAATTTACAGAAAACTACCATCTCGATCCATATTAGGAAAAATAAATATTTCCATTAAATATAACATACATTGACTTTATTCTCAGAGTATGTGATTTCCCATAGACTCATTCTCATACCCAGAGGCAAAGTTCAGAAAAAGCAAAATCTTTTCATATCATGGAGCCAGATGCCCCTAGTTACAATCTTCTAACTACACCAAGCCCTGGCCAACACTTCTAAAAAGGTCATTTTCTGCTTGAGACCAAAGATGGCAGCCAAGTAGCTGGAGGCTGAGCCCACTTGCTTGTGCCTCCAGCATGGATTGTCAGCTGATTATCTAAGCTGAACAATCAACAGAATCTGAACTGATATGAATTTTTGATGCCAAGGGTACATACAGATGATGCTTGGCACCATCCATTAAGAGATTTTGTAAGTTGAAGGGGAAGTGCCCTGTGCAAGGTGCCTGCAGCAGACGAGAGATCAGACAGAAAATATAGCTCCCTCCTCTCCCAGAGTGAGCCAGTACCACACAGAGGAACCCTCCAGTCCTAATTGGGAGAGGCTTGGAAGGATATACAAAGTCTATACGTAACTGTGTTACGTTGCACAAACACAGTGAACAGCACATCCACAGCTGCAGCGCTAACCAGGAAAGGTCCACAGAGAAACTCTACCTCCTGAAACTGTCAGAGGCACTGGCAGGCTGTGGACTGTCCCAACAAAGACTTTCTGCTTTGGGGGGATGTGAAGCACATGGAGAGCCAGCCCATGGCTCAGGGCTGCAATGTGAGTGCCACATGGAGACTTTTTAAAAAGGGACAATGAGGCGTGGCAGGACAGGGACTGCATACTCACATATACAGCAGCTCTGCTAACAAAGAAACCAGAGGGAAATGCAGTTGTTTCCCACTGAATCCAGCTGCACAGAAAAAGCAGAAAGTGGCATACTGAAGGTCCTGACCCAGCATAGCTGGTGAGCAGAGAGAGTGCAGAGTAGAGAGCTCAGGTCTGAGTCTCCTGCCAGAGCAGCAGACTAGGCACTAGGCAGCCAGGAGCTGGGCATCTTAGATTCATTGAAGCCA
Organism: Anoura caudifer; assembly: GCA_004027475.1. Classification (NCBI taxonomy): domain Eukaryota; kingdom Metazoa; phylum Chordata; class Mammalia; order Chiroptera; family Phyllostomidae; genus Anoura; species Anoura caudifer. The sequence continues at coordinate 118,896 of PVKU01004736.1, forward strand.
GGCAGGTCCCCTCACAGGCAGGCATGCCTAACCCCCACCTGCAGGACTACAGGGTCTGCAAATCAGTGAGACTAGGCTCAGGAGCCCCCTGCTCAGTGTATATCCACAGGGGAAAGAAGGAAAAGCTCTAAAAGGGCCCTTTCTGAACTTCTATAAGACATCACAAGCTACATGACTTCCTCAGGCCCTGATCCACTGAAGTCAGCAGAGCAGAGAGATTAGAGACAGGTGCAGCAAGGGGTGTTCAGGGCCTCACCCAGCCTTGGTCTTATACAGAGCTGCCTTTAGCTCCAAGAAGGAAAGAGCTAACCCTTTTTACACAGATTGACCCCTCATAGGAAATGGACAGCTAATTCATCAGAAACTATACAATATTGGAAATAATCTGGGACAGACCAAAATGTGGGGGTGGGTAGATGGGGAAACACTCCCACCATCTCCCTGGAAGACTGAACAGTGCTTCCTTGGGGTAATCCAAGGAATCCATCCTCCCAATCACACCATAAGCATCCTCTGGAGGCAGGTGGAGGTGGTACTGTCAGTACTTTTGGACGTTAGATGAACTACTCCTGGGCTTCATGCTGGTGGTAAGCCAGCAGTGTAGAACAGGGAAGACCAGCCAGGCCAGAAGGGGACAGCCACAGACTGTGGATCACTTGTAGCCATGAACAGGCTGTGTGTAGGGCTAGATTAGACCACCATGTGACATTACCAGGGGAGGATCCAGAAAGAGAAAACAGTGGCAAACACTAGACTCTGCTGAGACAAATTCTACCTCAGTCTTATTCATTATGTGCTTTACTCCAGCATAGCCCTTTAACATTTTTTCTTTTGCTTTAAGTTTATTTCTATGATTTCACTATTTTCTTTAGTTTTATTTCAAATTTCACATTTTACTGCTCCTATCACTTATTCCAATTTGCCTTCTTTCTCTCTGTTCTTATTTTTGTTTTAAATTTTATTTTTTCCCTTTCTACATCTTGTTTCTATTATACACACTTACTATTTCTTCTCCCTCCAGCCTCTCAAAACAATTTTTCTTGCCATTAGCCATCTCATACTCTTTTTCCCTTTCTTATAATATCCTTATTCTCCCTCCACCTTTATTAATCTTTGCTCACTTGTTTATGTGGTGGTGGTGGTGGCTTTTCTTCAATTTTAGTCCTCAATGTTTATTATTTTTCTATTTCAGATCTCAAATTTTACTGTTCCCCTCTCCTACTCCATTTGGCCTTCCTCCTGCCCTTTCTTTTCTCCATTTAATTTTTTTTTCTGTCTTAGCCTGGTTTTTATTCTTCACTCTCATATTTCTATCCTCTCAAAATCACTTTTCTTTCTTTGGATATCTCATAATACTTTTTTCTTTCTTTTTCTTTTTCTTTTCTTTCTTGTTTTTTTTCCCCTTTATTCATCTCTGCTCATTGGCAATTGATTTGCTGTGGTGGACTGTTTTTCTTCAATTTTCTTCTGATTTTTCCACTATTTTCTTTATTTTTTTAATCTCATATTATACTCTTCCCTTTCTTAGCTCATTTTACCTTCTTCCCTCTCCTTGTTTATTTATATTGTCAAGTTTATTTTCTTTCTTTCTTTGCCTTGTTTTTATTCCCTACTCTTATTATTTTTCCTCCCTCTACTCTCTCAAAATCATTTTTCTTTCTGTTAGTCATGTCATATTAATTTTTTCTTTTTTATAATAGTCCTAATTTCTTTCCACCTCCATTAATAGTTGCCCATTTCTTGTTGATAGTGTAGTTGGTTTTGGGAGGTATTTTTGTGAGTGTGGTTTTGCTTCTTGGGTTGTTTTGTCCTGTTCTAGCAGCACCTGTATAACAGCAAACAAGATGTGGTGGGCAGTGTGTCTTTCAGTCAGCCAGCTGGGGAAAATAACCTACCAAAGAAGGACCCAACAACAACCAAAACCAAATTATAACAAACAAGCCCATATAAATGGCATAAAGGGAATCCCAAAAGCATCTAGCTCAGAAGATCAAGGAGACTGCACCACTGAGTTTCACAAGTCTCCTACCACAGAAGGCCACCCCACAAAAACTGGGAGTCAAATCATATCAATCTAAAATGCAAAATCAAAAAGTCACCTAAAACATGGAGACAAAGAAATAACCTTCAATCAAAAGGAAAGGAAGAATCCCCAGAAAGAATTCTAAATGAAATTGAGGCAGGCACTCTATGAGACATAGAGTTCAAACTAATGGTTATAAGGATGCTCAAGGAACTCGGTAAGAACTACAAGGAATTCTATGGGAGCTACAAAGAACTTAGTGGGAACTACATCAGCATGAAAAAAAGGATATAGAAACTATGAATAACAGCCAGGAAGAAATGAAGAATACACTAGAAGAAATCAAGGCTAGATAAAGCAGAGGATCAAATTAGCAAATTGTAAGATAAGGTAGGGAAAAACACCCAGTCAGAGCAACAAAATGAAAAAAAATTCATAAAGAATGAAGATAGTTTAAGTAAGCTGTAGGACAACATGAAAAGTAATAATATTTGCATCATTGGGATACCAGAAGGAGTGAAAAAGGAGCAAAGGATACAAAGCCTGTTTCAAAAGGTAATGACAGAAAACTTTTCTAACATGAGGAGGGAAAGTCACACAAGCCCAGGAAGCACAGAGGGTCCCAGACAAGATGAACCCAAAGAGGTCTGCTCCAAGACACACCATAATTACAACTGCAAAATTCAAAGACAAAGAGAGAATCTTAAAGGCAGCAAGGGAGAAACAGCTAGTAACATATAAAGGAACTCTGATAAGGCTATCAGATGATTTCTCAACAGAAACACAACACGCCAGAAGGGAATGACAAGAAATGTTCCAAGAAATGAAAAGCAAAGGCCTGCAACCAAGACTACTCTACCCAGCAAGGCTCTCATTTAAAATGGAAGGTGAAATAAGGATCTTCCTAGACAAAAATGGCTAAAAGAGTACATCTCCACCAAACCAGCATTGCAAGATCTGCTAAACGGACTACTTTAAGAAGAGGAAGAAAAACAGTTAGGGAGAAAGGAATTCAGGAACAGATGGGGGAAAATGGCAATGAATAACTACCTATTGATAATAACATTAAATGTAAATAGTTTAAATGCTCCAATCAAAAGACATAAGGCAGTGGAATAAATAAGAAAACATGACCCACATATATGCTGTCTACAAGAGACCCATCTCAGAACAAAAGATCTACACAGGCTGAAAGTGAAGGGATGGAAAAAAGTATCCCAGCAACTGGACATGAAAAAAAGCTAGGGTAGCAATACTTACACCTGACAAAATAGACTTCAAAACAAATGCCATAACAAGATACATAAAAGGTCACTACATAATACTTAAGGTAGTAAGTAGTCCAACTAGAAAATATAACCCTTATAAACACACAAGTTTTGGTGCAAATAATGTTCCTTTTTTGTTACAAAATCTTCTATTACAAAATCCTAAGCATGTAATTCTGTAGCATAACAATATCACACTCAAGCACATGATATCACATTTTAAGTGAAATGTTCAAATTAAAACTATAAACTATTATACCCATATCATTACCCTATCAACCACACTCAAGCAGGCATTACTTCTGCTGGGCCCTGTATATGCATTCAACATAGGAGTACCTTAAGATATAAGGAAAATCTTAGAGGACTTCAGGAAAGAGATAGACAGGAATACAGTCATTGTAGAGGATTTTAACACCCCACTGTCAACAATGGATAGATCTCCCAAACAGAGAATCAACAAGAATATTGTCTTTGAATGACACTCTAGATCAAATGGACTTAATTGATATTTACAGAATATTTTACTCCATAGGAGCAAAATATACATTCTTTTCAAAAACACATGGATCATTTTCAAGGATGACCACATGGTAGGACACAAAACAAGCCTCAACAAATTCAAGAAATTTGAAATCATAACAAACATCTCAGATCACAATGGCTTGAACCTAGAAACCAATCCCAAGTAAAAAACTCAAAAACATTTACATACATGCATACTGAATAACATATTATTAGAAAATGAATGGGTTAACAAAGAGATAAAGGAAGAAATCAAATAATATCTGGAAATGAATGAAATAAAAACACAACAACCCCAAACCTATGGGAAATAGTGAAGGCAGTCCTGAGAGGGAACTTCATAACAATACAGGCTTACCTAAAAAAAAAAAAGAAAAGAAAAACCTCAAATAAACAATCTAACCCTACATCTATAAGAACTAGAGGAACAACAATAAACAAAGCCCAGAGCAAGTAGAAGGAAGAAAATAATCAATATTAGAGCAGAATTAAATGACATAGAGACTAAAAAGAAATTCAAAGGATAAAAGAATCCAAGATCTGGTTCTTTAAAAAGATAAACAAAATTGACAAACCTTTAAACAAAATCATCAAGAAAAAAGAGAGCAGACCCAAATAAATAAAATCAGAAATAAAAGAGGAGAAGTCACAAACAATACCACAGAAATATAAAGGATTGTAAGAAATTACTATGAACAACTATATGCCAAAAACTTGGAGAACCTGGAAGAAACAGATAAATTTCTGGAATCTTCCAAAACTGAATCAAGAAGAAGCAGAAAGCCTGAATAGAACAATAACAACCAGTGCAATTGAAGCAGTAATCAAAAAAATTTCCAGCACACAAAAGCTCTGGTCTGGATGGCTTCACAGGTGAATTTTACCAAACATTCAAAGAACTAATTCTTATCCTTCTTAATTATTCCAGAAAATACAAGAAGAAGGAAGACTCCCAAACTCTTTTTACAAGGCCAGTATTATCCTAACTCCAAAACAAGACAAAGACACAACAACAAAAAAAAAACTTCAGGCCAATATCACTGATGAACAGAGATGCAAAAATCCTTAACAAAATATTCGCAATCAGGATTCAGCAATACATCAAAAATATCATACACCATGATCAAGTGGGATTCATCCCAGGGATGCAAGGATGGTACAATATTCACAAATGAATAAACATCATATACTATATTAACAAAATGAAGGACAAGAATAACATGATCATATCAATAGATGCTGAAAAAAAATTGATAAAATCCACCATCCGTTTATGACAAAAACCCTTGCCAAAGTGGGAATAGAGGGAGCATACCTCAACATAATAAAGGCCATGGACAAGAAACCTACTACCAACATCACACTAAACAGTATAAAACTAAAATCTTTCCCCTTAAGATCAGGAACAAGAGAAGGTTGTCCACTTTCACCACTTCTATTCAACATAGTATTGGAAGTTTTAGCCATAGCAATCAGACAAGAAAAGGAAATAAAAGGCATCCATATCAGAAAGGAGGAAACAAAACTGTCATTGTTTGCAGATGACATGATAGTGTACATAGAAAACCCTATAGGTTCCACCAAAAAACTACTCAACCTAATAAATGAATTTGATAAAATAGCAGGTTACAAAGTCAATATTCAGAACTTGATGGCATTTATGTACACCAGAAATGAACTATCAGAAAGAGAAACTCAGAAAAAAATCCCACTTACTATAGCAACAAGAAAAATAAAGTACCTAGACATAAACTTAACCAAGGTAAAAGACCTCTACTCAGAAATTGAAGAAGATACAAATAAGTGAAGCATATACAGTCATCCCTTGCTATATTATGGTTCACTTATTGAGGCTTCACTGTATTGCGGGTTTTAAACCCTCATTTTTATATGTTGTTAAAATTACGTAGGTTTAAGGGTGTAGAAAGTGTTTAAGAGCATATGAAGTGTTTATAAGAGTGTGGGAAATGTTTATAGGAGTATGGGAAGGGTTTATAAAGCCTTAAAATATATATAAATAATAAAATAAATATAACACCCCTACTTTGCAGATTTTCACCTATTGCGGGGGTCTCTGGAACATAACTCCCACGATAGGTGAGCAATCACTGTACCATGTTCAGGATTGGAAGAATTAACATCATTAAAATGCCCACACTACCCAAAGCCATCTATAGATTCAACACAACCCCTTTTAAAACACCAATGGCATATTTCACATATCTAGAACAAATATTTCAAAAATTTGTATGGAACAAAAAAGACCCAGAATAGCCTCAGCAATCTTGAGAAAGAAGAACAAAGTAGGAGGGATCACAATACCTGATATCAAACTATACTACAAGGCCACTGTAATCAAAACAGTCTGGTACTGGCACAAGAACAGACACATAGATCAATGGAATAGAATAGAGAGCTCAGAAATAAACACATGGTTCTATGGTCAATTAATATTTGACAAAGGCGGAAGAAGCATACAATGGAATAAAAATAGTCTGTTCAGTAAATAGTGTTGGGAGAACTGGACTGGTACAGGTAAAAAAATAAAACTTGACTGCCAACTTATACCATATACCAGAAAAAAATCAAAATAGATAAAAGACTTAAATATATGTCAAGATACCATAAAAGTCCTAAAGGAAAACAAAAGTCCTAAAGGAAAATTTTGATGGCAAAATTTCAGGTATCCCACATAGCAATATTTTTGCTTATATATCTCCTAGGCAAGAAAAATAAAGGAAAAAATAAACAAATGGGACTACATCAAATTAAAAAGCTTCTGCATAGCTAAAGAAACCATTATCAAAATGAAAAGGGAATCAACCATATGGGAGAACATATTTGCCAACAATACACCGGACAAGAGTTTGATCTCCAAAATATATAAAGAATGCATACAACTCAACACCAGGAAAAGAAACAATCCAATTAAAAAATGAGCAAAGAACCTGAACAGATACTTCTCTAAGGAGAACATAGAGATGGGGCCCATAGACATGAAAAGATGCTCAACATCACTCCCCATCAAAGAGATGCAAATTAAAACCACATGAGGTACCACCTCACACCCATCATAGTGACTATCATTAATAAATCAACAAATAAGTGCTGGCAAGGATGTAGAGAAAAGGGAACCCTAGTGCACTTTGGTGGGGATGCAGACTAGAACAGCCACTGTGGAAAACAGTATGGAATTTCCTCAAAAATGTAAACATGGAACTACCTTTTCACCCAGTGATCCCACTGCTGGGAATATAACCTAAGAATCCACAAAATGCCAATTCAAAAAAACTTATGCACCCCTATGTTCACAGAAGCACTATTTACAATAGCCAAGTACCAGAAATAGCCTAAGTGCCCATCAGTAGATGAGTGGATCAAAAACTGGTATATTTACACAATGGAATACTATGCAGCACAAAAAAGAAGGAACTTCTACCTTTTGCAACAGCATGGATGGAACTGGAGAATATTATGCTAAGTAAAATAAGCCACTTGGTGGAACACAAGTACCATATGATTTTACTGATAAGAACAATCTAATGAACAAAATACACTAATGAGCAAAATGGAGCCAGAGGCATAAAAACATGGAACAGCCTGTCAGCATTCAGAGGGGAAGGGGGAGGAGGAGGATGGTGGAAAGAAGGGGAAAAGACTAGTCAAAGCACAAATATGACTGACCTTGGACATGGACAACAGTGTTGGGTTTGACAGTGGGAGTGGTGAGTGGGGGTACTGTGCAGAGGAGGGCAAAGAGGGGAACACTGGGACAACTGTAACAAAATGACAATAAAAATTAATATAAATAATAAATTTAAAAAGGTTCTTTTCTTTTCCTCAAGGTTGATCAACTTCATGGACATGCATTTCTCATACTCATGCCTGTAAATAGAAAGCTCAAATAAGGACCCACCATTGTTTACAGCAACTGTCCTATAGTCAAGAGTGATATTCTACCACTTTCATTTGAAGAAGAAAAGTCACTTATTATATAAAGAAAATCAAATAAAATTTCTTTACATGCTTTTATCCTAAAACTGCAGAATTTGGAGTTCTACAGGTTTTGTAAAAGCTTTCATTGTACTGGTTCAATTGTTCTAGATAACACCTACTTAGTACAATTATCATGCATGTGTTTATTAGAAAAGGCTGTCATATGCTATTCCATGGTAAGTATTTCGTAATTCGCTCTCAATTACAGTAGCCTGAGTGTTAGAATGCCACAAATAGTTCTTTTCTTTATACTCCAGGATCCCCTGCTCCTTCAGCCTTTTTCCTTCACTTTTTCTGACTCTCCTTCTTTCCATTCTCTATCTTTTCTCCCTTCTTCTATACTACTTTCCCTCATGTTATTTGAGAACTAAGGGGTGGAAACAAATATGGTGCATCTAAACTACAAAAAAACTAAATTCGGTAAGTGTGCCTTCCCCAGGTTCTTAAAAGTCAATACATGTAAAGCAATGTGCCAAGCATAACATCTGCTGTTGTTTTTAGAGCCCTAATTAATTAATTTAATATTTGGGAAACATTTTTTAAAATCCAGGGATAGGAAGACTAATGAAAGCCTGACAGGAAAACTTAAAAAGTTCTATTATTCAGTGGTTCTTAAGAAAAGTACAGTGGGAATAATTTGAAAGATTTGGATTTGACACTGTACAATCCCAGTGGTAACATGACAGGACAGAAATTATTTACCTAAATCAAAAGTTCTAAAACTAAGGGCCACAGACCAAGCCCAGGCCACCACCTATTTTTGCTAATAAGGTATTATTGGGACACAGCCAAGCCCACTCATTTGCATAGTGTTTATGACTGTTTTTGCACTGTAATGGCCAAGCTGAGTAGTTGTCAGAGACCCTGAGAGACCCTAAAATATTTACTATCTGGCCCTTTACAGAAAAACTAATGCAATATTTAGAAACTTGTGTCTCATACATTAATATAAACAGAAAAAAAGATCTCTAAAAGCATATTCATCATCAAAAGTGTATCTTATATTGTTCTTATATTTGGAAGTTGCCACTGCTGTTGTGATGGTTATAACACGTTGCATCTATGTCCTAAAGTGCTTATCAGTAGTTAAAAAGAGTGATGTTCACAGTCTTTTTCACAAGTGGGACATGTAAAAATTGACTTAAGTCATTGCCAAGTCCACAGCAAAACCTTGTGCAGACTTCTTGCAGCCTCTCTGAGTGCTGTTTCTGATTGCTGAGGTCCAACAACCTGAAGGCATTAATGTATAGCTAAGTATGGAGCCAGATTTCATTGGTTCAGATTCTGATTCTACAATTAATATCTATGCCTCTATAAAATGGGATAATCATGTACCTACCTCACAGGTAGGTATCTAGACATTTAGAAGAGTGCTGGGAAATTTTTGCTTAATTAGCACTCCATAAATACTGGCTTTAATTATTATTATTTTGAAGGTATTCTTCACTCTGTCCTGAAACATGTGTTGTGGCCTCCAGGATAACAGTTATTTCACTTTATCTAATAGTTGTGGAATTGATTATATGTTCCACTAATGGTTCATGTTAATTAGTAAATATTAGTCAATGAGTATTCATTTTTAGAGCATGCATCCCATGCAAAGGAAGATGTTAAAGACTCCAGGGATATAAAGTAACCATGAGCTATAGTTACTTTAGCTCACAGTCCAGTTGTGGGTAGAATTACTGGCATTGATATCTAGGTGAATGGATATATCTACCCACAAAATAAGCAAACAGAAAAGAGACAGTGATTATCCTCTGATAATCTGCCAGGCAAAAGGGTATGAATGGAGAAGTCAGAACATCTTTGATATGGAATGAGGTGTGCAAGTCCCCCTGTAATTAGTCTGTGCCACTCAAGTTACCATTTGTAAAAATTCAGAGGGAAGAAAGAGCTCAGTGAAACCTTCAGTGGTCACATAAGGAAGGCTTCATGGGCAGGGAGAAATGTAAGTTCATGTGAGTTGGTAGAGAGAGCAGAATAGGTCTTGCAATGCATAGGATCACAAAGGCAGCTTGCTCATGGCAGGGACGATGACTAGATGGTGCTAGTGGTGGTTGTGGGGTGCAGTGGCCTGGTGCAATAGGTGAGCTGTGGACTTTGCCTCATATCTAATGACATAAATAATACAAGAAAAATGAATGAAGGATATAGAGGGGCTTAGTGCAGGCTTTTTATGGAAATCACCAGCCTCTCATTTCCAAATGGAGGCATTGATTTGATAATATGTACTGCATTTAAAATATGTTCCACTCATGGACTATTGTCAAGCGCAATGCTGAATGTGGGAGGAGGAAAGGAGGTTGGTTAAGTCATTTTAACTGAGAGTAGGACAAAAAATTGGGACGTTAGAGTCTCAACAACATGTCAGATGGTTCAGAAGTGTCACGTAGAGTCATGAGAAAACTAAAAAGCCACAGCCAGGATACAAAGCTGGAAGTCATTAACATGGAGATAGGAAGGACTTTAAGAGTGGTAATTGAGAAGATTAATAATAGACTAGACACAGGGAATGAAGGGGAGAAAGGGAATTAAAGGTCATCCAAAGACTGCCCCAAATGACTTTAGATGTAATGACGCCCTGACCACAAGCAAAACATGGTGAGTACAAGCTCTGGGCTTTTATTTCCAGTCCTCTTCATAGGTATGGAAGAAAGGACTTGTCAAAACAATGACTTTACAAACACCACGTAGAAATATATAATGGAGTCCTTTTGTGTGAGTTTCAAGAGAATAATCATAGCTCCAGGATTTCTTAAGGCATGCATAACTCATTTGTTTGAAAATGTTTTCTATAAAAGTGAACCTACAATCTATATGTGAGAAGCTGACTCAGAGCCAAACTTCCCCTTTGGCAGCAATCTGGAGAGAACCACCTGCTGCTGCAAAGTCAGCTCTTCTCAACGTGTGTATCTGGGGAAAAAAAAAACAACTTCAGTACCCTGAACACACTTCTCAGTTGCACCCATGTTCCCAAACTTCTTGTATGAACAACCCACTTGTCAACATCCTGAATACTCTTAAGTTCCCTGGAACAGAAGGAGAGCACTTTGACACTCAATGCAGTGACTATGGTGTAAAGAAAGGTGTAGGTGCATGGATCTGAAATTTACCAATTTAGAGAGATCTGACTCTTTCCATTTAAGCAATTGCTTTATGTAAATACTGTCTTTCAGATTCCTCCTTTTCCCATGCTACTCTCCACAGTGGCATCTCCCTATATTTAGGGATTAAAAGATGCTGAGGTGGCAGGAAGGGGGCTCTAGATCTACATATTTGGGTCCTTGTGCTGGTCTCAGGACTCCATGGCAATGTGGCCTTTGGGGACCCCGCCCCTCTACAGGAACATGAGAGAGATGAAGAAAGAGGCATTTGGCCTCTTCTTCACCTAAGAACTTTACACTGCTTTCCTGCTTTATGGGTTCCATTGTACCAAGTTGAGGACTACTCAACAGATAGGGAAGAAATCCGCAGCCCTGATGCTACAGCAGAGGCAGTGCCCGCTGGCTCAGCAGGGCCCAGCAGAAGGCACCACAGTGCCCAGCTGACTGCTTAGAATTCAAGAAAGGAGTCTGGGCCAGGAAATAGGAGAAATATAAATGCTGACATTTGTGAGCTCATTTCACCCAAATGTCCTGAGTACTTAGAAAAAAAATATCATTTTGGGATTTTAAGGGGTTCAAAGTTCTGCAATGTCCAATGAAGCTAAAAGCCAATATGCATATTATATAAATATTCAGTTTGCATTATCCTGACTTTAGACAGGGTCTCATTCTGTTGCCATGATCAGCAGCTTGAGAAGAAGAGCTGCCCCCAACCTCTGATTCACTAGCACCATGGGCCAGCCTCATCATCTGCCTTCCTCTCCACAACTGAGAACTGAATCACAGAGAGGTTACTCAGCTTGTTGTAGGTCACACAGCCAGTTAAGTGGCAGAATTAGAACACAAACCCAGTCATTCTGATTCCAGAGTTGTGTTCTTAATCAGATCACATAGATAGATGATAGATAGGTAGATAGCTAGATAATATATACATACATAACATATATACATACATACATATGGATGGTGGATGGATGGATGGATGGATGGACAGACAGTCATACACTGGCATGATACCTGAGAATTAAAAGGAAGCAATATTGTAAGTAGACTTTCAGATATTCATATGTGAAAGGCACTTCAGGGACCATCTAGTACACTGATTTTCAAACTGGACTAAATCCTCTCTATGAAAGGGGTATCAGTAGGTGAGAGGAGAAAAGGAGTGAGCAAGCCAGCAGGGTTGGCTGCAGCCTGAACACTCTGTGTTTATCTGTGTTATGTACTGGGATCCTATATAAGATTTTATATAGAAAGAATCAAGCTGCTAAGAATAATTTTAGAATCAGTTATCTATCCCAATGTTCTCATTAAAAATGAGAAAACTAAGGCCCAGCTTCATTTGGCTCACACAGCAAGGTTATGACAAATTTAAACCAAGCATTCATTCTACTAACTAATTTGCAGAAAATAGGGAGCACCCAAGGATGGCTTTAAACATTCCTGTCAAGAGCTATTGTTGAGAAAACTGACTTTTATTTATTTAGGAGGGAGGGGAGGGATAAAGTTGCCATGTTGTGAAAATAGAAGAATCTTTTGTTATTAAGGTAAATGTGACCTGAAAAGAAAATTGCAAGGGCTTATTGTTCTGTTATCTGCAAATTGCTCCTTAAGTGGGAGTTTTCTCTGTGGTTTATTTGAGTTTTTTACTCAAATAAAAGAATGCTCCTCTAGCACTATGTATGATACTATGGGCCAGGACTGCTAAATGGAGAAGAAAAACTTCTTCAGCAATCCTCATTCTAGGGCAGCTGTGTCATCTCAGGTATCAGAGAGGGATAACTTTGTTCTCACAGAGTTCCTAATAAGTTTTATGCAAAGGTGAAGTACAAATATTGTACTTCCCTGCACATGAAAGCAAAGCCCTCTGACCATCTGTTAGATAATTAAGTATGGAAGGTGTACAAAGGTAAAATCAACTTACAGGCTCAGAAACCTGAGGTTGCTGTCCCATCAAGAGGTACTTTATCTCACAGAAACAGACTCACATGATTAATCAAGTGTAGATACTTAAATACACACACAGAGAGCATAATACCCTTTATTAATTCACAATGAGAATGCTGCACCTTAAGAAGACTGACTTGTTCACATCAACACAGTAAGCTTCTCTACTTACAACTGTCAGAGGGGAGGGTGTTGGGGACTGAGTGAGAAGAGTAATGGCATTAAGCAAAAAAATAAAAGGAAGACTCATAGGCACAGGCACCAGTATGGTGATTGCCAGAGGGAAGGGGGTAGGGGGTGGGGGCGCAGGGCGAGATAAATGGTAATGGAAAGAGACTTCACTTGGGATGGTAAACACACAATATGCAGATGATATATTGTAGAATTGTACACCTGAACTATATAATTTTATTAACCAATGTCACCTCAATAAAGTCTATGAAAAATAATAGTAATTTTAAAAGGAAAAGAACAAAGTACTGCTTTTCTTTCCACTAAGCAAGCTATGTACATAGCAGGTGAGATCAATATGTATCTACTGAATTAATGAGAAAAATCAAATTTTGAGTAGAATGTCAGGTCATTGACTTACAGTGAGAAACAAAACTCTCAAAGAGACTGATAATCATAGTCAACATGGTCATTCCCTGTCTGGTTTATATGAGACACCAAGTTATCTGAATGTTTCTAGGAAGTTAAGGAATTAGAATTAAGGGATACACTACATTAAGAAATGACTCTCAAGAAAGAATAATTAAGACCTATTCATCTAATATTGAGTTATTCCTGCCAAAAATTAAAAAAAAAAAAAAGAAAGCATAATGTTTGGGTTCACTAACCAAGAGCCCTCTCCCCTTCAGGAAGCTGAACAGGCCTTGCCCACACCAGCCCCTCATTCTCCTTCCATCATTTTCATAACTAGGCAGGCCCACTCTGACACACTCAGACTTCCTCCCCTGAGATCATAGCTGTCACACCACCCTTGAGATGGTCCTGTCTTCTTCACATTCCCCAAGTCCACTATAATCCATAAGATTCTGATTTTAAACTTTAAGATGTCAAAAGCATCTTCTAGCACAGGTAAAAATGCTTCACTTTCTCACACAATTAAAAGAAGGATAACAAACAACTTAAAAACAATAAACAACCAGAACTGCCAGAAAATCAAATTGCATGGAACTCCAACAACCAAGGAGTTAAAGAAACATTCATCCAGACCAATAGGAGGGGCAGAGACAGGCAGCCAGGTGGAGAGGATACACAGCAAGCCTGCAGCTGGAGGACTGGGTAGGTGAGGCAGGGCTGGCTGACCAGGAAACTAAAGACTCAAAAGCTCCAGCTGTAAAATACCATGGGGGTTGCAAAGGTGGGAGAAACTCCCAGTCTCACAGGAGAGTTCGTGGGAAAGTGGGGCTAGAGCCAAGCAGGTGAACAGCATTGCTCCCTTTCTGAACCATCCCCCACGGACAGCACCACAACACAGCAAAGAGGGTTTCCCTGCCCTGGTGAATACCTAAGGCTCCGCCTCCTTACAACATAACAGGTACACTGGGACAAAGAAATATGGGCCAAATGAAAGAACAGATCAAAACTCCAGAAAAAGAACTAAGCTAAATGGAGATAGACAACTTATCTGATGCAGAGTTCAAAACACTGGTAATCAAGATGCTCACAGAATTGATTGAACTCAGTAGCAAAGTAAAGGAAGAAAATAAGGCTACACAAATTGAAATATAGCAAAATATATAGGGAACCAACAGTGAAGGGAAAGAAACCAGGACTCAAAACAATGATTTGGAACAAAAGGAAGAAATAAACATACAAGCAGAACAGAATGAAGAAACAAGAATTCAAAAAAACAAAGAGGCTTAGGAACCTCTGGGACAACTTTAAGCACTCCAACATCTGAATCATAGCAGTGCCAGAAGAAGAAGAGAAAAAGCAAAAAAAATGATAACTTACTTGAACAAATAATGAACAAGAACTTTCCCAATCTGGTGAAAGAAATAGACTTCTAGGAAGCACAGAGAGTCCCAAAGAAATTGGACTCAAGGACGAATACACCAAGGCACATCATAATTAAGTTACACAAGATTACAGATAAGGAAAGAATCTTAAAAGCAACAAGAGGAAAGGAGAGAGTTACCTACAAAGCAGTGCCCATAAGACTATCAGCTGATTTCTCAAAAGAAACCTTGTAGGCAAGAAGGGCCTGGAAAGAAGTGTTTGAACTCACAAAAGGCAAGGACTTCCATCCAAGATTACTCTATCCAGCAAAGTTTTCATTTAGAATGGAAGGGCAGATAAAGTGCTTCCCAGATAAGGTCAAGTTCAAGTTCATCATCACCAAGCCCTTATTATATAAAATGATAAAGGAAGTTACCTAAGAAAAAGATCAGAAACATGAACAGTAAGATGACAACAAACTTACAACTATCAACAACTGAACCTAAAAACAAAAACTAAGCAAACAACTAGAACAGGAACAAAATCACATGGGAGGGTTATCAGTGGGAAGGGGGAGAGGGAAAAGGTACAGGGAATAAGAAGCATAATTGCTAAGCATAAAATAGACAGGGGGAGATTAAGAATAGCATGGGAAATACAGAAGCCAAACAATTTGTATGTACAACCCAGGGACATGAACTAAGGGTGGGGGGAGAATGCTGGAGGGTTGAGGGACAACAGATCAAAGCTCCAGAATAAATACAACTAAGCAAGGAAGAGATAGCCAACCTATCAGATGCACAGTTCAAAGCACTGGTGATCAGGTTGCTCACAGAATTGGTTGAATTTGGTCCCAAATTAGATGAAAAAATGAAGACTACGCTAAGTGAAATAAAGAAAAATGTACAGGGAACCAATAGTTATGGGAAGGAAACTGGGACTCAAATCAGTGGAGTGGACCAGAAGGAAGAAACAAACAACCAAACAGAAAAGAATGAAGAAACAAGAATTCAAAACTGTGAGGAGAGGCTTAGGAACCTCCAGGACATCTTTAAACGTGCCAACATCCAAATGATAGGGGTACCAGAAGGAGTATAGAAAGAGCAACAAGTGGAAAAGTTATTTGAACAACTAGTAAGGGAGAACTTCCCCAATCTGGCAAAGGAAATAGACTTCCAGGAAGTCCAGGAAGCTCAGAGAGTCCCAAAGAAGTTGGACCCGAGGAGCAACACACCAAGGCACATCATAATTACATCAGCCAAGTTTAAAATGAAGGAGAGAATTCTAGAAGCAGTAGGGATAAGGGCACAGTCACCTACAAAGGAGTTCCCATCAGACTGTCAGCTGATTTCTCAAAAGAGACCTTCCAGGCAAGAAGGGGCTGGAAAGAAGTATTCCAAGTCATGAAAGTCAAGAACCTATATCCTAGATTGCTCTATCCAGCAAAGCTTTCATTTAGAATGGAAGGGAAGATAAAGTGCTTCTTAGATAAGGTCAAGTTCAAGGAGTTCATCATCACCAAGCCCTTATTATATGAAATGTTAAAGAGATTTATCTAAGAAAAAGAAGATAAAAAACAATGTATAGTAAAATGACAGCAAGCTCACAGATATTAACAACCATGCCTAAAACAAAAACAAAAGCAAACTAAGCAATCATCTAGAACAGAAACAGAACCACAGAAATGGAGATCACATGGAGGGTTAGCAACAGGGGAGTAGGAGGAGGAGAGAGGGGGAAAAGGTACAGAGAATAAGTAGCATAGATGGTAAGTAGAAAATAGACAGAGGGAGGGCAAGAATAGTGTGGAAAATGTAGAAGCTGAAGAATTTATAGGTATGACACATGGAAATGAACTAAAGGGGGAATGTGGGTGGGAGAGGGTGTGCAGCCTGGAAGGGAGTGAAGGGAGTAAAATGGAACAACTGTAAGAGCATAATCAATAAAATATATTTTTAAAAGTATGTTTTTTTAGCCTTATCAATGTAACACGGTTTAAAGTATTTATTTGATATGTTAAACATACAGCAAATGTTGTAACGACAAACATAAGGACAGGCTCAACAATATTCTAAGAGTTAACAAATAGATCCCTTTTTATTAATTTCATGTCTCAGGCTCTCTCCACTAAATATCAACCATCCATCCTTGTGTCTGAAACCTACTGCTCTATCTTAAGTACAGCATGTGTCTAAATAGATATATTTTATATCACATCCTCTATTTTAACAGCTTATACTAGCATATATGGATATACCTTTTCTGAATCTAAAGACCTTCTACCAAGAATATGTACCTTTCTCTCATTCTGTAATCTGTAACAGGCAGAAATATAACCAAAATGTCACAAAGGCAATAGAACGTCCAGCAGATGAACAAAGAAACAAAAATCCCCTCCTGGGTACAATACGGTTGAGGCCAGTGAAACTCCATCTGAAAATGCCAGCTCTGGGATTTCTCCAAAAACAAATGAAAAGCCTACATAGAGCATGCATTCCAGGGATTATAAACTCATTTTGGCTTATGCTCTTTAAAAAGGTCTACAGCTGCATTCAAAATACATCCAGCTCATCTGTAGGCCTGGGGACTGACACAAAGCCAGGAGCCCCAGCTGGGACATACAGGCAGGAATCAATTTAAGCCTTTCTGGCAGAACCTGGGGCGGTTTGCTATAATGAATGTTAAGGAGAGATACCAGACCATGGAGAATTGGGTGTTTATCTTTTCTGAGTATTAAAGAGATGATAAATTGATGGATAAAAGTATGTAGGAGACTCTCAGAAAGGATATCGTTCATGCTGGGTAAATGCTATGTCAGTTTGACAATGAAGACTTAATAAAAATAAATCAAGGTTTGAGGGTTAAGGAAGTCCTGACTGTGCTGTCAGGAGAAAAGAGAAGGCATTCATTGGAGTTACCTCAACCCTCAGTGAAACAACAAAGCTCCCAAAGTTCTCAGTTCTACATTTTCGTAGAAACTACTGCCAATGGAGCTAATAATTGTATTAGAAAAGTATAACTCAAAAGTTAGAGAAAGGCAGTATTTTAAGCCCAAAACCAATTTTATAAGTACCAAGTGAACTATAAATACAGTTATAATCCAAGCTGTGCCCATTCAGGTTATGAGAATTCACATTTAGGAGGCACTTTATACAATATTCCTTTCTTTAGTTTCTGAGGCATTTCTTCCCATTACAGGAACCAGTTTAGCTTCCTTCACTTCCTAAGCCACGTGCAATCATCTTTGCACGTGTAGTTAGTTCATATTACATTAAATTATCTGCTCATGGAATTTTAGTTTCGCTAATTTAAGCAGCAGCAATAATCTCAAGCATTGCACCATTTATGAGGACAAGTTGTCTAGCGAGTGTGACATAATTGTATTGTTTTCACTGATTTCTTTTACCTTTGATTTAAGTTCCTTCTTGTTATTTATGTTTGTTTGTTTAGAGTAAGGTTTGAATTATACTATTATCCCATAATAGTAATAATATTTTAGTAATACAATATATAACTTTCTCAGCATTGACAATGTATGAGACATTATACTAAGTACTTTGCACATACAAATATGCCCAGCTGATTTTTGACAAAAGTGAAAGAGCAATTTAATAAAGAAAGGATATCCTTTTTAACAAATGATGCTATAATAATTGGATGTAATAGGAAATAAAGAAGAAAGAAAGGAAGGGAGGAGAGAGAAAGGGATAGTAGAAGGGAGGGAGTGAGGAAAGAAAATGAAGGAAGGGAGGAAGGAACAAAGACAAGAATGAAAGACTTAAGGAAGGGAAATGCCATCTAAACCTCATACCTTATATAAAAATTAATGCAAAACAGATTATGAACTTAAATGTAAATCTATAAAACTTTTTAAAAATAGGAAAATATTTTTAGGACATAGAGCTAGGAAAATAGTTCTCAAACTTGAAACCAAAAATGCAATCCATAAAAGAAAAAAAACTGACAAATTGAACTTCATAAAAATTAAAAATGTTTTCTCTGCAAAAGACACTGTTAAAATGATTAAAATACAAGCTACATGCTGAGAGGATATATTTGCAAACCACATATCAGACAAAAGAACAGTAGCTGGAATATAGAAAGAACTCTCAAAGTTCAACAGTAAAAAAACAAAACACAAATAGACAATGGTCAACAGAGACAACAACAGACATTTAACTGATGAGGATATACAGGTGGCAAATAAACTCACAATTTTTGTTAACATCACTAATAGCTATTGCAGAAAAACACAAATTAAAATCAAAATAAGACATCAGTGCACAACTATCAGATATTTAAAATAAAAATAATGATAACACAGAGTGAGTCCAAGATGGCAGAGGAGTAAGTGGAAGCTACACTAACCTCCTCCAAGGATTAAACTAAATTGGAGAGAAGTCATCCTGATTAACCAACTGAACACTGGCTGGAAAGAAGCTTTATAACCACAGAGAAATGGAAGAAAACAGCACAACTTGATTGGTAGTGAGTGCAGAGGAAGCACAAGACAGTTGGCTGGGCTCACGTGGGTGGTGGCTTAAGTTCTGCAGGGATATTTAGTGGCTGAAGGGTTCCCCCTGAAAACCGTGGGGTCTGAACCCCAGGTACGGATCCCCAGCCTACACCAGCAGAGCCAGAAAGAAACACAGACAACATCCAGCTGTGAAAAGCAGCAGAATTTCTGTCTGCCGGGGACAGATGGCTGGAGATGCAGAAAGCCTCATAAATGGACAATGCACAAAATTTTGCTTGCAGCCCCTTACAAAAGGAGGGCAGAGTGGACTACAGATGCTTGACGAGAGTCAAGGGCTAAAGGCTCCAGGGAAAGAACTGAAGGATCAGTCAACAGGCTTCCTGTGCTGACCATTGCCTATAGTGCAGAAGCCATCTTTCTCAGGCAAACCACACCTCTCCAAGTGGCAAAAGCCGAAAGGGAAGCAATAGCCCTGCCTGCAAAAATCACTCTGCCCAACTCTATGGTGCTTAAGCCTGATTGCTGATTACAGATTGATCAGATTAACAATTAATTGGTTTAACATCTGATAGTTTAACATCTAAGATGGAAAATACAAAGCAGCCTAAATGAGAAGGCAAAGAAACAGACCCCAAATGAAATAACAAGAGAATACTCCAGAAGAACTAGATGAAATTGAGGCAAGCAATTTATCAATAGAGAGTTTAGAGTAATGATTATAAGGATACTCAAAAACATGAAAACAGACATAGAAGTCATAAAAAAGGACCAGTCATAAATAAAGAATGCAATAACTGAGATAAATAATACACTGGAAGGAATAAACATTAGGTTAAATGAAGCAGAGGATAGAATCAATGTTTTGGAAGACAAGGTAGAAAAAAAAAA
This sequence comes from Anoura caudifer, assembly GCA_004027475.1. Lineage (NCBI taxonomy): Eukaryota > Metazoa > Chordata > Mammalia > Chiroptera > Phyllostomidae > Anoura > Anoura caudifer. Next base: position 139,074 of record PVKU01004736.1, read on the forward strand.
ACCCAGGCAGAGATGCCAAAATAAAAAAGAATTTTAAAAAATGAGAAGAGCTTAAGAAACTTTTCAAAAAATAAGAAATTTAATAGTATCCACACTGTGGGAATACCAGGAGAAAAGAGTGAGCAAGGGGTGGAGAACCTATTTGGAGAAATAATGACCACAAACTTTCCTAATCTGGTGAAGAAAAACATCACACAAGTCCAGAAAGCTCAGAGAGGCCCCAAACAAGTTGGACTCAAAGAGGACTACACCAAAACACATCATGATCAAAATGACAAGGCTTAAAGACAAGAAGAGAATCCTAAAGAGAAGCAAGTAATTTCATACAAGGGGGCACCAATTAGACTGGCATCTGATTTCACAACAGAAACATTTCAGGACAGAAGGGAGTGGTGTGAAATATTCAAAGTGATGAAAAGTAAGGACCTATAACCAAGGCTACTTCACCCAGCAAGGCTATCATTTAAAATCAAAGGAGAAATAAGGAGCTTCCCAGACAAGAAAAAGCTAAAGAAGTTTGTTAACACCAAACCAGAATAGTAACAAATGTTAAAGGACTTGCTACAAGGAGAAGGAGAAGGAGGAGGAGGAGGAGGAGGAGAA